>JAEMPF020028192.1:50784-68099 GCA_022496165.2 Catalaphyllia jardinei | reverse complement strand
CACACACACCCCCCGCCAAAAAAAAAACACAAAGGTTGACTCTCCCAAAGTAGCAATAAGAAAAGGTTGCTAAAACGAATGCCATAACTTTGGGAACTTCACGGTAAGTTGTGAAAATGTGAGGAGAATGTCGGTCGAATTAGCGGACGGAGAAATCTGAAAAAAAAATTGAGAGAGGAGTTAGGAAGTACTTCTTCTCTCTGTTGCTTCTCCCTTTCAGCAAGGTTGGATCGAACCAAGTTCTAACCAAAGTATCACGTCAGATCATAGCGCCCGTACCTGTCCGTCTGCAGAGCAAAACTCTTGTAGTTTTTCCTTTTCAAGCTCTGAGCTGGTGAAGTGCGAAAGAAGTTCAAAGAAGTACCTCCTCGGAACCCCTTGAATGTCCAGATAACGTTCCACAAGCTGCTGAATGGAGCAAGGCTGAGGAAGCAGATGCGGAATGGGGATGTCTGAAATGAAAGTTAGTAAGTTAAATACCTGCACTTGTAAAAATACATGTATACCGTCTGTGCAATATTTTTTATGTCAAATCAAAATGTAATGTCGATGTCTTACTTAAAGAAAGACAGTCACGGTATTTTGAGTTATTTTGACCATCGACAAAATTACTTTTTAATTGACGGAAATCCGAAAATGATACTTGACAAAGATAGAAAAACACCAAAGAGATAATAATAAACCATAAAGGAACAAGGATGGTTAAGGATGGAGAGGATTGACAAGGATACAAACAACGAAATTGAAAAATTTAGGCTAAACTTTTCAAACCGTTTCACTGTGGCGTAGCTGATGGGCGGTAAAACTGTTTGAAATTTCGCTGAATTAAGTTAACTTAAAACAGGAAAAGTCTCACCTGGATCATTCTGCTCGAGAAAGAACTTCTTTTCTGGTTCCAGTGCTAGATGAGCAATGAATTCCTGTACAACATCAGCTAGATTACTTGGTTGCACCATCAGGACATCACCTGCAGAATGACTACAAGAAAACTGCGATATTTCATGAAAACGCTTTACGATAGAGTTTCTAAGAGTATCCAACGCTTGGAATATTTCCGTTCTTTTTTGTATAGTATGTTTGCATTATATACAGATTTTCATTTTCTTCTCTTTTGCCGCTGCGAAAAAAAGAGCATCTGATCGCAGGTTAGTTTCCTCTTTCTCAGCTGAGATTTGTGTCTGTCACAGCCCTCCAATTTTGTATGCATCTACATAGACTGTATGATCAAATTCTACCGAATAATTAATTGCACAACGCAACGAAAAAATGCCAAGGAAGAAAACTGTCACTTGTTCATTGTTACAGCATTTGGCTTTAAGTAAGGGATTAAAATCACAGATTCAGATTCCGATTTTTACAATTTTGCACTGAATGATCATTTTGCTGAAAATGATAATTTTGGAGAATCAACTTATTTCTTAGGCTTGATTTCTACCATTCTCTAATGTCTGGTCTTTACCCGAACAATGACTGGTAATCCAGCCTACTGTTTAAATTTCTATGAACTGATTAGGATAATTTATACCTCATGCCTGACCCTTTTATATCAAACCGAACCAGCCGGACATCCTGCCAGTGATCTGCTGCAGTAAGTCGATTGTTTGATATTAGTCTTGCATGAAATGGATGTCTTTGGCACGGAGTTGAATTGCAGGTAACTGTAACACAGAAAAAAACAACAGGATTTGAAGACAAACTGACTGATATTTTGTATCCTTGATATCAAGTATTGCCCTCACGAAGAAACATTAAGATGTGAGCTTGAACATACAATGTACATGATGTACGTAATGTAAAGTTTCAAACACCCTCCTTTAAGTGCTTCTGCTGAATAAACACCAACTAAACAAGCCTTTTTACAAAGAAGTTCTGAGCTTTGATTGAAAGTCAGATAAGGGGCACCTCCCTTAATTGAATGCTTATTCATGGCCATAGTCACCTACAAACACCTCCATTTAACCTCTCATAAGTGAAAACCTCTTTGCATGGGCGATTTTGTTTCTAGTCCCAAGAGCATGCACAGAGGGACAGGGTCCATGATATAGTGTCTTACTCAAATTGCAGTCACTCCAAATTCCAATATCAGAAATCAGAAAAAAAACAAAGCTAGTCTTGAATAATTGTCATATTTTCTTAACTTTTAGATTACAAAATCGGATTATGATTTGTAATTTGGGTAACAAAAACACTTCCATGCTTCCAATAATACATACCAAGCTCTCAAAATCAAAGTAGAAATTTGCATTTTAAACCAACCGGTATCTTCTGACTTGTTTTCAGCGACCAGCTACTTAAGTTAATATATTATATTTAATACTGTAAATTCAGTACAAACAAATGTTGTTGTTGTTGTTTCCTGGCTGCCGAGTCAAACATTTTGATCTGTACATTCCTCTTCAGTAAATTAACATAAATACAGATATCAGTCAGCTTACCTTGACTCTCCATAGATGAACTTTCAAACATTTCCTTTGTAGGTAATGTTCCATTGCTATCACTGTTTACAAACCGTACCTTGAATCTTGCAGGAGGTCTTCAAATTCAACAAATTCACAAGTAAATGCTAACTGACTATACACAGACCAAGTTTGAACAACAGCTGAGGATACTAATTAAAATTTATATCCACATAAACCATGGTACTGCTAAGTTGATATAAATCATGCCCATGAGTTAGTTGTAAAATAATAAGCAAATTTACCAATTCATAGGCATGTGGATATGTGTGCCAAGGGGTATATAGTTTTACACTCTGCGTGCATTGCATGCCTATAATAGGTTAAGACTGCATACAAACCAAAGGGTCCATCAGGCCCAAGCTTATCCCGGGTTAAGTAGCATGAAGTGACTAGGAATATTTCTACTCCCCCCTGGATGGGATGCTCTAGAGTCTATCGCAGGGTAATCCGGTATTAAATTCACTGGTACCCATTATTTTGTACACCTGGGTGGAGAGAGGCACTGGAAGATTAAAGGTTTTGTCCAAGAACACAACACAATTGTCCCTGGCCAGGGCTCAAACCCAGACTGTTCTATCCCAAGTCAAGCACACTAAACACAAGACCACCATGCCTCCACATGTGCACAGTACCATTCAATTAATGCTCAGACAGCTATACTGACCTAACATTGGCACTGATGATCTCTTTCCCGGGTGGCAGTGGATATAATCTTAAAACTCTTTCCCAGAGTTGTTTTAACCAAGGATCGACAACTGCATCTGGACTGGAAAGAAAAACACTTCATGGCAAGAGAACAGATAATGTTACATGTAATTGCTTAAAGTGCCACTATGACGAAAATCGAATCTTTTCTATTGAAGCCATTTTAAACCATAAGCAAGTAGCCCATATGAGAAGAAAAATGCTGTTTACTTTTTTCAAATACCTCTTTTTGTTCCAGAGATATTCAAGATTTTAAAATATGCAAATTAGCCAAGTGATGACGCCATACACTCAACCAACTTTTGATCAAATATTTATGAAAAAGGATATCTCAGCCAATTTGTATCCGAAATGTTTGACTTTTTGCAGTAAGATTCTACCAAATGTGCTCCACAACTTAAGGGTAACAGTTTTGTTACCATGGCAACATACTGGGTTCCAGACCTTCCCAATATTAAAGGCATCTCTAGCCACCTTGGGCGTCCCATTTTCATATTTGCAAATGTTGCCTCATATACCTGATCCAAAAGGCATATGAATATGTTAGCTTGAGTTTGTGGCCTTGTTAACGTTTTTTTCGGGTTGAAAATCACTTACATATTGAAATCAAGTGGGTGGGGACTAGAAAAGAGTGAGTTGTCCTGGGAACAAAATGTTTTATAGCCATAGGTGTGTTTTCTGTAGAACTATTAGACTACCAAGTTACAATGGTCTGCGCTTCAAATTGGCCATGATAACTCTATTTATATACATGATGTTATTTTGGGTTGAGTATAAGACATCATCAGTCATGCCATCTGTATATTTTGCACATTTTTCAAACTTAAATATCTCCGGAACCAGTGCAGGTATTTTCAAACGGTTAATGGTGTTTTCATTCTTTCATATTATTCTTTGTGATCCACCTAAAAAATCAAGAGGTAAAAATTTGATCATAGTGGCGCTTTAACGCAAATTAACAAGTGAACAAACAAACATACAAATGGATGGACGGAGAAAGGGACTGCAAAATGGGTAGGGTAATAAAACAATGAAACAACAGAGAAACAAAAGAATTTCCAAATACAAACGGTGCAGCTCAGTCAAGAGCAACCAAATAGATTTTATACCCAGACTAAAAGTAGACTATTCATATACAAACAACTACTGGTATATCTTTTCATCAGAAATAATCATACAACCTTTTAAACAATCTAAGAATTTGTACTCCGATACCTACAATTTTTAAAAGATCCTTTTAAATAATAACCTAGCCTCTGCAGTTGAGAATCATACAAGTAAGAGAGCAGACGGTACAAACCCAAATAAACATACCCTAGCTCATGCTGGTCATCTGCCAGGCCAAGGGACTGAAGTTCTGTACCACCCAGCTGAATCAACCTCTTGTTCAACTTCTTGGCAATAAAGTTAAATCTGCACAAGCAAGACAAACAGATAAATTAAGTTCTGAATAACTTCACCTTAGGCTGACTCCATGTCTTGACAATGAAGCTTAATGTGAGTTCTTGACCAGTAATGCCAGCAAGAGCGTCAGACCTCAGCTGGTCTAACCTTGGTAGAGAACTGACAAAAAACAGATGGTGGGAAGTTTGGCAACGAGCCAGTCGCACATCCCCATACAACAAACTTGATTATGACAACCTCAAACACTCAACCATCTTTTTGGGCCAATATGGTATATAACTTAGATTATAAGCAAAGTACAATGTACTTGGGTCAAAGTAAAGAGGATGCCCAGGGGCTGAACATGGACACCAGAAGGGCATAAAGGCCTGGGCAAACTCAAGAGAGCAAAGAGGAGGAAGCAAAGTAGAAGAGGGAATGAGCCAGATGGAGGACCTGGAATGACATGCACATCATAGCAAATGGCAAAGCTAGTTAGCAGCAGAGTGTATAGGCCTTACCAATATGACCATGACAAGGTTAGGTGATGGGGAAGGTAAAGGGAAAGGGGAATATAGTTGAAAGTGAAAGATTTATCTCCGTTGATTGATAGTGTCACAGAGATACATACAAAATAAACTTTTCAATGTGAATATCAATAATCATCTTTTACAATAATAAGCTACAGCTCGCTGAAATGTAGCAACTATGGTAAGCTGCTATTGTTTTATTATTGTATCAGCTGTTATTGTTAGGCTACCTGGACTTTAAAATATTTGTTCTTTCGTTTGTCTTATTGCTCACTAATGGCATCAAACCATTCATGCGAGACCTTACAAGAGCTGCTACGGGACCACTGCTTACCCACTGATGCCATACTTGTAATATGATGTCTAAAGTATATACTACCGGTAATTACCTCACAGATAACATACATTGAGCAATATTTGACACTTATTTTTTATTCACCTAGGCTAATGATTTTCAAAAAAGCATGGTAAAAGTTCTTGTTTTTTATATTTCATGACTTAGTTTCATAATAATATTTCCTAAAAATAAAAGGAAATAGTACTTCAATCTAAAGGTGGCATTGAAATCCAACATGTCACATAAAGGCTATTTGTTATTCGTACTTTGGATATGATGAATCTCCAAGGCCAAGCACAGCAAAAGACACACCAGTCAGGGAACTAACTGGAAGGTTTCTTCTAAGAATAAACCTCCAGAATTTCTGTGGAAAGAACACATCAATTTTTTCAATGAATTATCAATCATCTCATTTTATTTTTCTGAAAGAAGTGATACATAACTGAAGTCACTTTCAGCCTTCTATATGTTTTTTGGCATTCTAATGTCATTTTTCACGGAACTTCTTATGATCATGGACTTGTTTACAAATTAGTTCATTGGTGGATCTAGGGATGGATAAGACCCTCTCCATTCCTCTCCTAGTTAAGCACTTCTTTCTCCTCTTTTTTAAGAAGAAAAGGACCCTCTTCACTTTGCCCCCTCCCCCACCAACCACTACAACTGCATATATATAATCAGTGTTCCAGCCAGAAAAGTTTACTTGAGGGCCAAAGCTTATAGTCACCAAATGTAAGTTCTGGCTGCCAGATACTGATATAAAGAATCAGCACACTACAAGAGAAAAATCAACAGACATGCTTGACATGGTCAATGATCAAGCGTTTGCAATGCATTATACGGCGAATTCAAACACAGCCAGCCATCTGGAAGTTTTCCAATGTGAGAGAATTAATACAGCAAAGCAAAAGGATGAATTGACTTCTTTTCTTATGTTGAATGTTTTAGAAGCAAGGATCTTTCAATAAGGGTTTCCAGAAGGACATAATGTGTGAGAAAATAACTGTTATTGATCGTCAACACAGAGAAATGTAGTCATCACTATGGCAACTAAACCAGAATGAAATGTTAGTTGCATTGGCGACCGTATCGGTTGCAATTTCAAGCCCTGGGATGGTTTTTTAAATACTATGCCTGCACTGAGCCTGCAACCTTGTAAAAGAAAAGGCCTAAATTGGCCCTTTTTCATTTTTCTAGGGGCCAACTCTGATTGCAACACAGGATTCCCATAAGGACATGAGTACTGTACACACAACCAAGGTCAATCTCCAAGATCCAAAATTCTCCCATACAGACTGACTAAGTTTGGTTTACAAGATGCTTATTATATGGCAAACAAGAAAAATTTGAAGTGCCCATATCATCAAAATTTTTATTGTCTTATCTGATTCTACATATCACCCAATAAACTTCTGCGAAAAAAAGATCAATTTGGATAAAATGCAATCTTTTTAAGAAGTCTTAAAAACGTTCAAATTTGCCACCATTATATATTTTGGACCACCATTCGCACCAATCTTCCCTTGGTTTGGAATGAGTTGTGACATGGAACATGTGACTTCAGGCTTGACTCATCTCACTTATTTTACCTCTGCAAATTTAACTTAGTAGTTTATACAAAATGCTGGAAAGGAGCATTTTGCATGGACTATGAAGCTAAATTTACACAGGTAAAACAAGCAAGATAAGTCAAGCCTGAAGTCACACGTTCCTGAATCTACATCACAACTCCGAGCATGTTGATCAGGTGGTCAGCGGCACAAGTAGACTGTAAGAAAATAAGATTTTCAGGTTTTTAAAGATTCATAAAAAAAATCCCTTTTTATCCAAATCGAAAAATTATTTCGCCAAAGTTCATTGCATGAAATATAGGATCAGATGGGAAAATAAAAATTTTGATGATATGGGCACTTTAATTCACTTGATGTAACTGGTTTTTACTAGCTCACATTTTGCTTGTGAATAGCAATGAGCTGACATTAAAATCTGCCAAAGTTTACATCTGCAGACGAATAATGAATACTAATTAAAAATATATATTTGTATAGCGCCAAATCCACTAATTTTCCATGGCGCTTTACATTAAAGATTAAAAGCAGAATAAAAAAAAGGAGAAAGGGAAAATGTAAAACAAATCACAGGGAGCCCTCACATCTGTTTAGAATATGAATAAAAATTCAAATTAGCATTATCATGCATGTTTTGTGTTTTGTGGCCACCATTTTGAATTTTTACTACACACGCGCTGTAAATTGTGCGGTCTGCTAGTGCGAGGTCTGGAAACGAGATTACGGAAGTCTGGGACTCGCAGATTTCTCAGAGGATCCGATCACTCACCGAAAATAATAAAGTGACAAGGGATGAAACTTCTCACTTTTTTGTCGCATGTCTCTGCCAGTTGGGGGCAACGGAAATAAGATGTGAAGGGACTGGAAGTCAAATGCGGGTTTCGTGACGCGCGTACACAGCGTTGCAAGAAGGTAAAACAATGGCTTCCTTTTAATGTTGCAAATGTTTTGAAAGATAATTCAGCTGTGGAATATGAAGGAATCAACATTGAGTCGACAGTCGTGCTTGTTACATAAAACTGTTTTCGTCGTACACTCAGAAATTTGCTTTATGAGAAAGGACTTCCCACTACCGGCGGCCCAGCAGCTAAAGGTATTGTGGCCAGCCAAAACGATATCCAGCACTTTCTTTTGACAGTCAGTCAAACCGCTAGAGGCAAATGAACGGCGACAATTTTTAAGCTGATCTGAATCGCAGGACTGAAAAAGCCGCCAATTAATTACCAAAACCTCGCCATCTCAAATCACAAAATTACCTTACAGTTGATTGACATTGGCAAAATCTTCTCCGTACTTGCCTCATGTTGTCAGGAGAAAGAAATTTCTTAACATAACAGTCGTGAAATTCCTGAATTCTTCCAAATTGATGCCACTGTGGCATGAAACGGATCTGGCCTTCGCCTTGACCTTGGCCTTGGCCTTGTGGCAGCATATTATTTCCGGAATACAATCATCACACTTCCAGTATTAAAACTGACCAATCAGAACAAGCGACACTATCACTTCCGCTTCGAATCTGTCAATCAACTTGTAGCATTTCTGACTTCCATGGCCCCCAACTGGCAGAGACATGGCACGAAAGAGGGTAGTTTAAATCAACGCCAAAATATCGCAGACCTTCTGAGTGTTCGGGCTAAATGAGATTAGATATATTTAGCCTAACCCTTCTTCTCACAGAGCAATTTTTGGCAAATTACGATGTAAAGATCCCCTCGAAGTAATGCGAAATTCGAAACGCTGTGATTTAAGTTTCATCCCTTGTCACTTTATTAGATCTCCGAGCAGGCTCAGAGCGATTTCTGTAATCTCGGTTCCAGACCACACACTAGCAGACTGCGAAATTTACTGTGCACGAGTATTAAAAATTCAAAATGGCGGCCACAAAATACAAAACACGCGCGATTAAGGACGGTGCCTACTAAATGCAAAGGTTTTTGCGCCAAGTCTGGACCACGTGGAAAAAGTGGATCTTTGAAAGGGCTATTAGAATTTTAAAAAAAAGGGGTAGCCACGCATTTTTTTTGAGATAATTAGCCTTGAATCCCAAAAAAATTGCTAAAATCAGCACTTTTCTGAAGAAAGAGGAAAAGGATATTTCGTCACAGATTTCCTTTCAATTTGCCTTTATATACAGAAAGGCAAACACACTTTAAAAGATCTTTAAAATACATGGCAAATGCTAACATTAAAATCATTTTTGATACGTTTTTAATAACAAAATCATTGAACAAGCGCTTTTAGTTTTTCTGACAGCTATCCTCTGGTTCAGCTACAATACAGTCTAAATACCTTTTGCTCAAAACCAGAAACTAATCACAAGTTGAACAGGATTGTCACTTCCATTCCGCAACATAAAATTTAGGGGTAACCACGCGTTTTTTAAAGTTTTTGATCTTTTTTGAAAACTTTTACGGTGCCCGTTCCATTTTTTTCTGTCACCTCCCCAGTAAGACATTTGCGTTTTTGCACACGCACTACGCCATCTGCAGGTACACGTTTACAGTTGGATTTCAGTGTAATTTTCAAAAGATAACAGCTAGGTTTTCAGCTGGAAGACCTTAACAGGTAGTAGTTAGCGATATGTTGCTATTCAGGTCTTCCTGCTTTAAATACAGGTTCATTAAAATTAATTTGGTCACCGCAGGAAAATTTTGCTTTAGTTTTAGGGCCTGTTCAGATGGAAGTGGGGGACCTCAGGCAGGTGAGGTCCCCCGCCTTGGTGGGGTAACCAATCTATCCATGCAATCTCTCTTTTTTTCTTGATCACGTTCACATGTTAGGTGGTGTACCCCACCAAGGCGGGTAACTTGGTCAGCCTGTCCGGGTAACCCGCTTCGGTGGGGTGAGTTTTCTCCAAGTGAAAGCTGCGGAGTGGGGTAACCCGCCTAACTGGGGTAATCAAACCACTCGAACGTGGCGAGTTATTTCGACAATTTCTCCTCCAAAACTGCCAAAACGCTGATGAAAGTGACAGTGCTGGCAAATATTTAAGCGTGGAATCGGATAGTCAGGCTAATCAGCGGAATCAAACTAAAGTTTTGCCTGCAACAACATCATTAAAGCGAAAAACAGCTTCATTGAAAACAAACGATAGTTCTTTGTTCATGTGCATGCTTAGCGACCAAGTGATTGCATTTTGGACCTCACCCCGCGTCACCGGGGTTCCATGTGAAGACAAGTATTTCTTCTTCACGGGTAGGTGAAGTACCTCACCTCTCCGGGATCCCCCACTTCCTTGGTGGCGTAGTTCATTGTGTCAATGTCAACCCCAGCGCGCGCGCGCTTAAACCATGGCTTGCGTAATGCGCAGAACGTATGCGCACTAACAAAAGTAGGCACCTTCGTTAAGGTAATTTGATCTTTTATTCATATTCTAAACGGATGTGAGGGCTCTCTGTGTCAAATGCTCAATCACCAACCTTCATGTTGTCAGGTTCATCTCCTTGCCCTGTGGTTGCACACACAACTATTACAATTTCCTCCTCAATTAATCTTGTCTTTAAAAAGAAAATGCGTGAAGAAGAAGACAACGTTACGTCTTAAACTCGCTCATTGACATTTCACGAAATGACGTAATACGTTTTACTTTACAAGACTCACCACATTATAATCATCTAAGGCCAAAACACATACTGATAGATATCTCCTTTTTGCCTCACGGCCTATTCTTTCAGCCACTTCTTGAGCAGTTCCAGTTTGAGAGCCAAAGAGCACTGAAATTCGTCTACTAGACTGTTGTTCTTTCTTTGAAAAGTCGTCCGCCATGTTGGAAAATGCTAATGGCAAAACCTCTGTCCTATTAGGACATGATATGATTCCGGTTGGGCAAGGATTGCGTTATTGTGCAAGCTAACAACGGTCACGCAACATTTTCATCAGAGATTGATTGAACAGTGAAGAAAATGGCATCGAATCTCGATTATGCCGAGGATATCGAGGAAGCAAAAGCTTACATGGCGAAGAAGAATGTCTTTCAATTATTTGAGGTAAAAAAAAACATGTAACTTTGTTTCAGAACGATTCATTGCAACCGATCAACTCCAAATACCGGTCAAACTTTGACGTCGAAGACAATACGTCTTTTGCGTTTTCAGTTCTTGTTTTATAGATATACATGAGTGGGAAGATAATATCATTAGAGATATAAAAGGAGTTTTTTGTTTACTTTAAAGACGCTTGACGTCGCCAGCATTTCGAAGCGGAGTAATAATTAAATTCGATCTCTTCCTTTTTTAGCGCACGACTGTGCGGATTTGGTAATTGCGATTGTGAAAGAAGGACTCCGCCATTTTCACGAGTATTCTACCATGTAAATTAGCGTTCTAATAAAGCCTTTAGTACAGATTTCTTTTCCTAGGGAAACGCAAATATCTAGCATATCTGCGCAAGATTCCTAATAGACTCAAGTACACACGGTACTGGCATATTTCGATGTCACCAACAAGCTTCCGGCAGTGCATTGATGACAACAAAACCATATCATATCATGGTTTACTGGCGAAGTTTCTACTTGTTAATGCCTTAAAATTCAACTCCAGTTTATTCCAATTGATTACGACTTTGAGATATTTGTTTCATATCCAGAAATCGTTAGAAAGTATAGCAAGAAAATTGTTTCAGATCACGTTCAAGTGACCCCGTTCCTTGGTTACGACGTTGATAATTATGCCTGACAACTGAAGGATTACGTAAGCTCTTATGGAGGATTAGAAGACATGTCGAGTGTTGTTTTTTTTACCTATCTGTATCAGTATTTTGGCTTCACAGTTTTTAGTTTTCGGCTCTTTACGGTGACGCGTACTCTTTTGATGCAGTCGGGGAAAACCGATTGACATATGAAGACCAATTATTTTCTTGCACATAGAGTCGATTTCGAGCAGTTGAGGCCAAGGTATTGTCGGTATTCAAGTTAGCGTTTCCAGTGGAGGACAGTTTATCTGATGATGTTCTTCAGGAACACCTTGGTGAACATCGTCCGAGATTGTCCGAGTATGAGACTGTACTCCCAATACAGTTTCCTGGGACACAGTACCCTATATGCTTCAGTGATCCAGAAAAGGCACGATGACTGTTATCACCAGCCAACTGATCACCCAGGTAACATTTAAATTGCTGCGCATATTACTTGAAATAGAGGCTCAAGGGGATCCTTCGTGACAAGGTACAGTGCTAAGGAAGACCCAGCCAGAAAGTGAACCTTACTAAACCATCTCTCTTCAAGTATCATTATGTCCTATCTCCACTGCTCATATTTCGTCCTTATTTACCAAAAAGCATACAAGTTAAGGTAGTTACCCCGCCTCTGTTCGCTGTGTCAGAGTTAACCTGTATCGATCTGTCACATAACTTTCTCTTTCTAACTTTCTCCTTTCAGAGCCTTTTAACCGCAGTTGTTCATAATCGACCAGACAACCCCGTAGAGTTTCTTCAGGAATGCCTGGAGGTAGCCAAACAGAACGAAGACCTTCGTTGGAATTCCTTTCTCCACGTACAGGACAGAACCAAGAAGAGTTCGCAGACGACTCAAACAGGACAGTTTGGTAAAGTTTTTGATACAGAATTGGAAGCAACGTTAAACGGCTAAAAATACCAAGTTTGATCAGCTATATGCTAGAACCCGGAGGAGTGCATTGTTTGTTATTTTTTTTTTTCATATTCTTTGTATAATATATATTTTGTGAATACACCGCTTCATATAAACCGATGGGTAGCTCCTGGAGGGTCGACCGTGCAAATTGCTGCTGTATCAGAAAACGGATGAGCGGTCATGGAGAAGTGACGACTCTTTGATCATGTTATCTGGTCAACCCTGGAAGATGAGCAAACAAGAACACTTTATAACTGTTCCAAACTGCTTATCAACATGCAAAACTCATGTTTGTATGTAGGCATTATAGTGAAACTGTATAATATATATAAAAAATATTGTTATTCCAGTCGTCTCCTACTCTTTTGTATAGTTTTTCTCGGTGAGCCCCAGGCTGAGTTTAGGACTGCTTTTCTATTTGTGACGTCAAACCAAGGAGTAGGGAAAAGAAGTTGGTGAGACAATGATCCACTACTCTTCATTCGTCTGTTCTCGTTCTGTACAATGAAACCACAAAACAGTCTGGTTTCCAGACTGCGATCAAGACAGCTTGTTCACAGCAGGCAGAGCGCTCTAAGCACGAGATTTCCTGCAAAATTGACAGGCACGTGTGCAGCTAAAGCAAGTGCGTAACGCAGTAACAGCTACTGCTTCTCTTTAACGGTAAGCATTTTACAGAACATACCTTGTGAGTGAAAGCAATACAAGGCTAGTACGAAGAGACTTGAGCGCGCAGACAAACAAAAGGCTAAAATATACAGTTTACTCGAGAAAGCTTGTACCAAGAGTTATTAGGAGCAGTATAACTATTAGCTGGCTGATCAAAGTTCTCGGTGTTCAGTGCGAAGGAGGGAGAAACCACGAACACAGATAGTCACGCATTTTACTTCATTTAAATTACGACAGCCATTTGCTAGAATAAAATGTCTTTTGCACTCGCTCTTTGTTAAAATTATTTAAAGTGGAACGCTCTTCCTAAAATGTTTTCTATATTTTATGTAGAGAGCGTCCTCGATAGGAATAACCTCTGACGTTTCTTTTTATGTATTCTTTACATAAAAAAATAAATTTCAACTTTCAATTCAAATGCACCGTGAACGTCGATCGACCAGCGGTAAACTACTATTACCCATAGTACCTTTTAGCGTCGTCGCGTGCGCTTTCACGCTTTTTGTAAGACCACTTTCTCGAAACGGTTGTGGGTAAGATATGAGAAAGGGGCCTAATTTAAAGGTAATTAAGCAAACAACGCGACACCACCCGTACCAATTAGAAAGATTGCTTTATTATTTAACAAAAAAAATGAATGCTTAAATATTGGTTAATTCTTAAACAGAAATGGTGCCTCAGGTAAATATGTCTCGTACACTCTTTTTTTATATACGAACGTCTAATTTTGTAGCTGAGGATGAACTTTTGTGTATTTTTTGCGCTTAAAACGTTCTTAAGATGTTCTTAAATTTACATATGGCATAAAATAATGAAGACAGGCCGGCACGGACTCCCTACATGATAGATGTGATGTGATCAGTGTATCTCTCACAGTTTGGCCCTTGCGGGCATGTCTTTGAGAGATCTACCTGCCTTGTAGGCTATCATAGGTAAGCTTCTGAGAATGGATTTCAGAAAAGGCTGATTTCATTTTATTAATGCCGTTAAGTATTTGGGTGAATTTACATTTTTTTACCTTCATTTTATGCTGTCATTTTATATAGAGATTAACAAAATGAAAACTTTCTGAATCGACTCTCAGCCGAAGAAATGTTCTAATTTTAGTTTATAGTTTATCCCAGCCTCAACGTATAGAAAAAGTTCCTATGAAAAAAAGAGTGTATTTGATCTTATATCCTTCATGTTGTTTGGAGTAACTATCACAACTACAGTAGCTTATAATCTAGGCTACCCTAAAAAAAATTATTTTTATCACTGTTAATTCTGGGCAGGTTTCTATATGCTTGCTTGACAGCGCTAGCACAATAGTATAGTTTCATATCATTTTTAATTCGCGCTTTTTTCAATATTTTTTAAATAAAGGAGAAAACAAAAAACGGTTTTTAACGCTTTTCATAAACAAAAAAAAAATTTCAAATATGTGATACTTGAAGTATAAACAAACAGCCGATACTGAACATATATTTGAAAGTGATTAAGGCCACTTTATCGGCGGAGCGTTGAGGGGGGGCTTACAAGTGAGCGCCAGGGGCGCTAACTTGTAGGGGGTCTGGAGATATTTGTACAATTATTATTTTATGTATTTTTTGCTTGAAATTGAGGGGGTAGCTAGTTCCCCCCCCCGGCTTCGCCGTTCCTGACCTTATAATAAGCCAGGGAAATTTTTCTTCGTAAAAGCATGCATTGCACCACTAAAATTGCTTTTAAACAAATGTCATTTCAAATGCAATGAAGCTATTGGAAATCAGAATTACTACATGCAACTTCACCGGGAAGATATTAATAATAATCATTACACGACTAAGTTAGTTTAGAGCACAGATAACTAAAATTAACCAATAAGATTGCCCAATTGATGGTCCAATATTCTTTATGTGTTGGACCGGCACTGTCCCTAATAATACCGCACGATTGCTGAAAATTTTCCGGTAGTTTTATGGTTTACGTCTCTGAAATAATTTGAGTTAATATAAAATACTATTTTTCTTTTGTCAACTTTCCTTCCCTTCGTTTTGTGTAACATCAGACATTAGTATATGCCTACTGGGCTCCCAATCAGAATTGCGCGCTTGAAGTTTGCGTCAGTGATCGTGGCATTTTTTCTAAACATTTTCAGTCGTGTAATAAATCTATCTTATTAACGAAGTTGGTTCAGTTGCTCAGGACCGAACAGTGAAAACATCAGCCTTTGGTTTCCTTCGTAAGGTCCGTACTTACAAGACCTCAGGGTAATAATCTCCTGGTACAGCCCGCGCGCATGGTCAATAAGCTATATATAAACGTAAAATATCGATAAGGATTAACTGTTTAATTAATAAAATTAAAATTGACGAATTTTCAAAGTATGAAAATTAAACACTGGCAAGCAAAACTTGTACTCATATTCATAATCACTCTGTGCCGTGACGTAATATATAAAATGACCCAGCTCTCAGATTTTTTTTCACATTTTTCTTAGCTTAGTATAAATATAAAAATTATCTATTATGTCAAGGAGAAAAAAACTTCCCACGTTTTTAAACTTCTCAATTAAATTATCAACACTACAGACACTATTTCTCATTTCTCATCTTTCTGATTTCATTTTTTTTCAACTTTCAATTCCCAAAGAAGGCTTCTTGAGCAAACACCCCAACTAAAAAGGTCAAAACGACAATAAAGGTGTAGATGCCATTAAAGGTTATTATAACTCCACCGATGGAAAAACCCACCGTTGGTAAAATACTTTCCAGGTAAATAATGTACTTTTCGTAATTAAACTTTCTCTTTTTCTTTGTTTTTGTCCTCCACTGATGAAATGTCTTTGCCATGCCAGTTAGAAAGTTCGCCCTTGGAGAAGAATCTTTCTTTTCTCCCGTGGTATGGTTGTTTTCCTCTCGGGAAGGAACTTTTAATTGCTCAGTGACTTTGCCGCCGTCCGAGCTTCTCCTGGAAAATTCAGATGACGTCGTCACAGTGTCGCCGGAACCGGAAGTTAGTCGAGTGACTTGAGTTCCTGAAGATTGTGAGCTTTCTATGTCTATTCGTACCATATGTGACCGAGATCCTCCTACATCTGGGATGTTTTCGTCTGATGAACCTCCGGTCAGGACAGCGTCCTGGTTTCCAAGCATTCGGTTTACTTTTTCAACATCGGTCAGGGAAGGCTCGCTTCTAGACCTTGTCATGAGGAAGGTTTGCGAAGGGACGACATTTTCTGTTACTTCGTCACAATCCGTGAGTAATATCTCAGGTGTTCTACCGAGCGTTACGCCATTCAAAGATCCTCCTTTCAATTTTGATGATCTTTCGTCCACTGAGAAGTGTAAAGATATTTCGCTGTTTTTCCTAACACAATAAAAGAAAGCTGCCACGTATTACACAATGCTGTATAAACAACTAATACTAACTAACACATACTGGGATACGTTCCTTTCATGTTTGTTTGATGTTTGGGGGTGCTTGTTGTTCCCCCCTTGTTGTTGTTGTTGTTGTTGTCGTTGTCGTTGTTTTGAGTCAGTCAGATTCTTAATTGCCAGCCGTAAAGTTAATCTGAAACCCTGGTCGTCGTTCAACAATCGATTATTCCATAAATGTGCAACGCCCCTTGTACCCTACAGAGCAGCTAGTTTAGAGAAAAGCGCGAAGCGAAATATTTGTCCCGGATCTTTTTGAGCCTACCTGTGTTGCGGGAATCGTGAGCGAGTGATTTTGGTGACAAAGCTGCCATTTTATTCTCTCACAGGCTAAACTTACGAGGGAATCCACGAGGTCCGGCAAAGCCACAAGTGAACGCCAGAATTAGTGCGCAAAATCCCGCCAGCTACCCAGACTACAATAAATAGTATTAGTAATTTTACCAGTGGCAGGCAGCAATAAAAGTACGCAATTAGATCAAAGACTGTTATACAACTATTTTCTGAACAAATTCAAGTCACATGTCTTGGTAGGCTACAATATTGGTGTACAAAGGCTCTCGTTCCAGCAGAGATGGATAGGGCGATTTATCATAAATATGATAATGAGAGAGCAGTATCTACCTATAATCACCATAGCGGGGGGCGGGCCGGCCCGGCGGGCCGGCGGGGGAGGGGG
>JAEMPF020028192.1:23067-50684 GCA_022496165.2 Catalaphyllia jardinei | reverse complement strand
TCTCCATCTACGCAGGCTACACCAAATAGTACCAACACCTCCACCCCCACCCCCCCCCCTTGCCCCCTTATTTTAACATTGAGTGGAAAACTGTAACAAACCGATATACAATATGGCCTGCACCGTAGCTGGCACGATTCTTGAGCGAGCGATTTTATTCCCTCACAGGCAAAACCCACGAGGGAATTCGCGGACGCGGGCGATTTTAACTCCACCCTTGTGGAGTGAAAGGGAGAGTTCACGGCTTTGCCACCAGCGCCAAAACAAAAGCACAAAACTTTCTCCATCTACGCAGGCTACACCAAATAGTATTAATACCTTGAGTGTGAAGATTTTTTCGTTTCCTTCATGGCAGCACGCTTGCTGTCGTCCACTTTAAAGCCTTGATTTTGAACTCCAGCTGCATCGCCAGCCTTTCCAGAAGTTTCTTGATCTTTTCCTGTCTTTGCCGTCCTTCTTATCGAGCTCCATATGTTTTTCACCGGCGAGGGAGATCTGGACCGACCATTCGAGTTCACTTCGTGTAAGTAATCATGCGCAGAAGCTTCGAGTTCGTGTTCCTACGAAATAAATTATCATGTTTAATCATCATAAATTATCATATTAGGAAAGTATTTAACAGTTTTCCCTCATCTGAGACCCAACTGAAGAATATAGGAAAAGCTCTCTAGCACTTACATGTGGGTATTTCTCAACTTGGAGTTGATAAAGGTAAATTAATCTTAAGCTTGGTAGCAAGTGTCTCATTCTCAACGGGATCTCTTGTATATTTTTTGTGATGAAGGAGACGATTTATAGAAGTGGCATGCAGAGTTCTAGAGTGTTTTGGACTAAACAAAGAGTATGAACGGCAGATGTCACTAAGACTCTCCACAATCATCTCTGTCTATGGAGAAAAAACAGGACAAGCAAAATCCATACCTCAGGAATATCCACCCAGGCGTTCACCACGACTAGTTTGTACCTCAAGTATGTCTTGGTAACCCAGGCCGCCCCGGTCAGAGGACAGACCACCCAGATAAGCGGAGCTATAGCGAACCACACGTAAATAGCAAAGCGTTTTAGGAAAAGGAAGTTGTAGGCATTTAGAACGAAGGAGGTGCTGCAGGCAACCAAAAGGGTGGTAAGGACAACCTGTTGAGCATATTTTCAAAACTTTATAATACTACAAATAAAACTTCCACTACCATCAGATGAAACTTCTCTCTTGACTCGTGTTTAACAGTCAATGGGTGAGTGCTTCTATGTAGTCGAGCTTTTCATCAGTGTGTAGAAATGACAACCACTCGGAAAACACAAAATCCAAGTTCCAGATGGGATTTGAACCCATGCCGTGATCTAGCCAGACGCTCTAACCAATGAGGTACTCGAGACCCTACGATGAGCAAGGGCGAAATGTTGATGTCATCGCTTCATTTAATATTCCTTGGTTGGTTACATCTTTGATATGCTTTAATGTGCCAAGTCATATATTTGGCTGTGTGACCGCGCGATGCAGTTCCAGTCAAAGACCCGCATTTCACCCTTTCACCCCCAGTACACATAGCTCAGTGGGTGGAGCGTCCAGCTAGATCACGGAGCTTCGCGGGTTCAAATCCCATCTGGAACTCAGATTTTGTTCCGAGTCGATGTCATTTCTACATTTATAATCTTTGTAATACTCAAACGAGGTTTAAAACTAAGAATTTCTAACGCACTGATCAAATCTACCTAAATATTCGGAATTAATTCCCCCAAGTGTGATATCCGCGCCATCCGTATGTCTCATTGGACTAAGTTGCAGCATTATTTTTCTCTCGTTTCTGCTGAAATTTATCGTTAAATCTCGTCATTATGTTTAGATGGGATAAGAGAGAGACTGCGGCACTATGTTTGACGCTTTGAAGACTGTGTAGCAATGGTAAAGTCAACTGTGAAAAGCAAAGACGATTATTGTTCATAGCTAAAGGGACTCGCAACTGTGAAAAGCAAAGACGATTATTGTTCATAGCTAAAGGGACTCGCAACTGTGGTGTTTAAGAAAAGTTTGCATCAAAATACGCATGTCAGTGATTATCAGATAGGTCCCTCCTTCAATTATCTTATCGACATAATTACACCAGCCCGTATTCCCATATCTAAATATGATAGCGAATGCAGTTTCAATCTAAACATATTTTACACTTTAGTTATCCTTTGACAAAAACTACTTCTCGAGTGACTCTCACATATCAGTAGGGAGCTTAAGCGCGCGCGTTTTTGAGACGCGGACGGTAACCGGAAGTGAGCTGTTTTCACTTTTAACTTGCCCGCACACAACCACATTTACATTGCTAAGTTTTTTTTCTCCAATAGAAATGAGTAGTATAAAAATCTAGCAAACAATACTTTCCTAGCACTCGAAATGTTCTCTTCCGGTTGCCGTCCGCGTCTCAAAAACGCGCGTGCTTAAGCTCCCTAGTGTTAACACACGAACCAGCTGAGATCTTACCGTGCTCTTTTGACTTGCTTCCTGAACGAACTTGGAGCGAGCGGAAAACAGATTGACAGCTTCAGGGAAAGCAATCTGGATTGGATTTTCGCGGAAAAGTTTTCCCATGCGATCTGAGAAAGTGCACAAGTTTTTACCAGTGTTAACTCTTTTCCATTCAGCACTTTAGACACAAGAAGAGTCTGGAAGCAACATCTCGAAATTGCTTGTAAGATCGTCACTGGGGATAAGATTGCTTCTCGTCTTTTGTTTTGTCCCAGTAACAGTCCCATTAAGCCACTGCGAGATGATTCTTGTCTCAGATTTTTCCGAATTCTCATTTGTAAAGTGGCAAATAAAGGTTTTCTTACTTGGGTCAGTAACTTTATTATCGTGTCAAAATTCTTCTAGCCGACCAATAAAACTACTAGCATTTCTATCTGAAAGGAGGTATAAATAGGATAACGTGAGCCTGGTAAGTGTCTCTGGTCTCACTGTTTTCTGTCCTGAAGACTGCTTTCCGCTGACGTGTGCATCAGTGGGCTCGATTACCAGCCGCTGTTCGGGAAATGAGCCCGCGCTCCTCCCCCGAAAAGACTCTTCTCGGGGAGGCGCGCGGAACCGCATGTATACAACTCTCCCCGAAACCTACTGAATTTTAAAGAGATCCCCGTTATGATTCGTTTTTAGCAAAGGCTGGGCTGGCTTCTTTTAAATGAGCCAGCGTCTTCAAAAGTTTAGCTCAAGTTTTCAAGTGCGTCGCTTATAATCCGAACGGTTAATTCATCTTCTCCATCCTTAACCATCCTTGTTCCAGTATTATTGTCTGTTTGGCGTTTTTCTATCAAAGTAAACTAACTACACACTGTTTCCTTTTGTACGTGGCCAAAAAAACTGAAAATACCTTGACTGATCTGAGTTAATGTCAAAATTAGAAATTATAATCGTTCAGCAAAAAGCTCACCATTGAATTCCCGCATGGAACTTTGAATCATGACCATCACACTCAGGTGGAACACAAGCAACAGGCAGAATCCGTAGAAGATGTGGAAGAGACTGGTTGCCCTGAGGATGTTGAAAAGAACATCGATTTCCGCTGGGATTTCAACTCCTGTTTCATTGGACAGCTTGGAAAAACTCAGTCGTAGTGCTCCATCATACCAATAACAACCAAACTGACCCATGGCTGCACCCATAGCGAACATCACCACTACGATTGGCATAAACTGACGACAAAAATGCAGCGAGTTAGCTCAGTCTGTCAATTTTTATTGATAATTAGTTAATAATCTTAAATTTAGTTCTTACTTCTATATCCATCGGTCCCATCTGAAGATGTATGCCGAAACACACGAAACGCCAAGTAAAAAGATATTATTTTTGTTCTTCAACACTGCGTTTGATTGTCATGTTTATCAACGCTATTTGCGTATTTCTGGCCAGTTAAGCTACGATGGCAATCTGGCGCAGTTGGTACATGTCGCGGAAAACAATGACATTCTGGGTGATGGGAGAAGAGTATTCACGAAGCGAGTCACTTTACCTTGTCAGTACCACATTCAAAATACCAAGTCCGGCCCCTAAACCATTAATTTTTGTTTCAAGTCAGTCCATTGGTGAAAATTGCATTTCCGGACAGATATATTAATTCTCGTCACCTGTCTTTTCCTGTGTTGATATTGTAAAGAGAAACTGTGTGCTGATCAATTTAGTAAGTAGAGGGTTAAATGACTGATTTCCCTCATTTATCAGTCCACGTTTTTAATTTTATTTCTCTTTGTCTTGTTTATTTCAGTGAAATAATGAACGCTGGAAAAGAAGAACCACGGTACAAAGATAAATAACAATAGAAAAACAGGAAAAATATTCCTTTGCCTGAAATGACATCTTGTCGAAAACGTTTGGTGTTAAATGTTAACTTAATCATTTTTTAACGTGTCTTAGCCTTATAAACAGTTTTCTGTCGTTACTTTGATAGTTTGCTGTCATATTAAGCAGCTACCATCTGGAAGAATTCCTCGTCTTTGGCATAAAGAATTGAGGTGAAGGTTAAGGTTAAAAAGTGCAATTATAACCGTTTAATTAGCACACAGCGCAGTTCTTTAACGTGCTCTCATGATTACTAATAGTACTCTTGACAACAAGGTAGCCGTTGCCTAAATACTCAATTTTCTCTTTTAAGAACGCAACGAGATCCATTAACATGCATAAAAACTTTTTTGTTTCATCACCCAAGACACGGTTCTCAAAAGAAAAAAATCGATCTGATGGAAAGGAAAAATTGAAAATCATTACCAATACATTGAATAATTATTATTTGCCAATTTTGTCCTCTCGATAGGTTGCACAGAGGTGTAACATTAGTTTTGGTTTCAGTTAAAATACACTTCTGTCCGTTTTTTAAAATTTGCATATTCAGTGAAAACCTAGGACAATGTGTTATCTTATCTGTTGATTTCAAGTTCTTAATTGTTTTATTTAATGGGATTTGATATACAATCAGATGTTCCATAATCGAAAGACTCCATTGAAATTCAAGTAAACAAAATCGGGAAAATAAATATACTAGACAATCTATCAAGTCTGAGAAAAACAAACAAATCTATTGCATTTTAATTAATTTTAGTCTTTTCAGATCAAACTCACTTGAGACACACGCAAGGAATAAAAACATCTCAATCTGTACATAAAGCTCTCTAGTTCCTAGAACCAATGTACAAATAATTTGAAATTGAAATTTTACATCAACATTTTTTCGATCGATGAATTCTGGACTCCAGTGGAAACCTTGATTAAGTAAAAAATACTCATTTAGAGAGCTCTATGGCATTTTAAGAATGGCTTTCTTGTATTAACCACAGGGGATACTTAAATACAGGTCAATATAAAATCAACGAAAAAACTGCCAATGCAATTATATGTGTGCCTACGAATACATCCCCCATCTCATTGGCTCCTGGCTCAAGGGTATTGAGTACCGCCAGTGTGTAGCTTCAGGAAAATTTTACCTTTTTCGGGCTTAAAGTAAACAAGGAAATGAAAGAAAACGTACAACTAAATAACGACAGTCAACTATCTCCCCGGGTCAGCCAAGGTCGAAAATTGAAAATAGAATGATTGATCGCTGACATAAATGGACTCACGAGGTCCTTAACGACACGTGTTATGAATAACGATAACTGAGCGTTAAAAACGTAACTGACAAGCGATTCAAGTCTTGGATCCGTTCAGTATTCTAATTGTCTTGAGATATTTCCGAAAGTAAGGTAATCTTGGCTAATCTTGTAAAAGCGATGAAGTCTTTTATAAAGCGCTCACAAATTGGTCAGTAATGCGATGGTTTACATTGCGCAAAGAATTCAAACAGAAATGGTCTGATCTCCCGGCTAATCTCACTGCTATGGAGCCACAAAACGCTTCTGGAGTCCGGACGAGTCTGATAAAAATAAAGCATTTTTACTTCGAAATCAACAAACAGTAAGAGATTAGTATGAAGACGACAAAGTACACAAACTTACCTTGAACATCAGGTAAACACGCCGTAATGTCTTTGGGTAATGTCCATCTTTCTTGAGCTTTCTCACTCCTTTAATGAACCAAGGTACGGAGTGTTTTATCATTGAATAACAGCAGGCAAGGAGAGTTATTAAAAACACCCCAATACAGGTGGCCCATGACACTTCAAATACAAACACTGCCTCGTAAAAGTCCAATCCGAAGTGAATGATCACGTTTAGGACCCATATCACTAGCCCAATCCATCCTTTGTAACGATTAAAAACTCGATTCGTGTCTCCTATCCCTGAAGATAACAGGTAAGTCCTTCTCTGGATCAAACCTATGTCAATGGAATCACCTTGGAGCTTGGCGTCAGCAGCAGCTTCAATGTTGTAGCTGTCTGTGGCGGCTAGTGGCTGTTTGTTCGCTACGGCGGCGTTGCCTGATCCACTGCGTGTTACAACTCGGCATCGCGCAGTCGACCCATTAGCCACACTCGATAATTCCACGTCTGCCATGTGATTGAATCGAATTAGCTCACTGAACTGACCTTCACTGATGTACGCTCGATAATTTAGAGTAGAACCAGGTCGTAAAACACGTTCAAAATACAGTCACTCGAACAATGATAATTCCTGCTCGAAGTAGGTCCAAGTACATTGCTTGTCAATATGATAAAGTTAACAAGTTGCGTTCGTGTGTCCACCACCACTGGAAAAAAAAAACGAGCAAAACAATCACACCAAAATCAGTATCACGGCGCAGCTGAGTATGCAACAATAAAGTAACAGCGATTTAGCGATTTTTACATGTTACTAGTATGAACATTACGCTGTATTTATATTAACACCATACGTGAGTCGATTTCCGGTCTTTGAATTCCATTTTAGGGTAAATTATCGTCAAGCTTTTAAATATATCTGAAGCTTTAATGAAAATCTCCATAAATCACTGCGTGTGGCTATTGTAATTTGTACCAGATTCGATCTTACTACAAACTCTCTTTGAGAAAACCCTGTTTGCAGGTTTCAAGCGTATATGCTTCGCAGCAGTAAGATGCGCATCACAATATCACACTAATAGGACATGGTTTGACTGCAAGTCTGCCAGAAGATTCAATTTTTCAAGTACTAACCTCGTTTGAGGGACTAAAGAGTGTTTGGATCTTATCAAACCAAAGAGAACATTCCAAACTTAACGCGACATCGAACAGGTCGCCAAGAACAAAACATGTCATCAGTGGAACAAATTCTTGAATATAAAACAGACTTGGCCAGACCCTGCGTGTGAGCTGAGCCACCATAGGCGACGAAACAATCCTTTTATCTGTGGCCAATGAGCCAAGACAAATGAGTTCGTTTAGCCTGGGTAATTAAAATACTCTGAAGTGTTACTGATTTATGAAGTTCCAAACACTTCCATCTCAACAGTTCGAAAAGTAAACTCATTTCAGGCTGAAATTTTTATTATTTGTCAAAACTGCGGCATTTCCACCGGCCAAAGCCTGACAAATTCGTCGGCGGGCTTGACGTCAATAGAAAAATCAGCTTATTGTTTGTTTTTTCAATGACTGGCGAAAGAAGTGAAGTAATTTGGTTTGCAAACTTCATCCATTTGATTGTATTCAATGCATGCACTTCATGTTATCACTGATCAACAAAAAGAAGAGACATTTTTTCGGTGTTTTGTTGCTCCATTCAGACCATGAGATGATACACGTCAAAACTCTTGTTTTCAAATTTTCAAACAATCGCGTAGTATGCATGGTATTAATAAATAATTTTTAGAAGGGTAAAAAATTCTCTAGAACATCACGTTGTCATGTAATGGGAAAAGCACCCAAATCAAAGGAACATAAACACATCCGGGACGGATAACAGAGTCTTAGAGTTACGGAGTATTTTTGATATTATTTGTTCGTTAAAGTTGCCTGAATCACTTTTTAACTTTTGAAACTCTGCCACGCAAAAAATGTCAAGTAAAACCTCATGTCTTCAAAGGCAAAAGGTGTCAGGCTAGCATTCTTGAGCCAATGTTGCTTTGGACAAAGATCGACGTATTACAACTAACTTATGTGGCAAATGTTTAATAAAGGCGTTAAACTATTTCAATGTTTACTCTGAGAAATCCACCTCATCCTGCCGCAGGGGAGGTTACGTTGATGACATCGAACTTACGTCAGTAAGACGTCATAGCATGATGTCACAGGTCCCTAACTCCACTTGATTCCAATCCCCAAATGATGTCCATTTTATTATAAACTCTTGTTCTTTAGCCACCGTAAGCAGCGGTGTAAACATTGTACTCCAACGCATTTTAATATGAAACTTGACGTTTCGCTAATCAACATACTTTTTCAAAGATGACCGTTACAAGTTTTGGCATACTAGCTATTTATATCATAAATATTGGAGGTCTGGACACCTAGACTGAGAAAAATGATCGGATGTGTTTTAGACGTCATGCAGAAGCAACACAACAGCTCTATGTCCATCTTGTTCCAAACTAGACCCGAAATGATCCCAAAATACTTTCCCGAAGGGAATACCGTGTAAGGATCCTGGAATCACTCAGTTCACAACTCTGAAAACAGAAAGGAAAAAATCTTAATTGACCAGGGACTGACCACTACCCCAATGGGGGTTTTCAGGGCTGGTTATTTAAAAATGCCAACCGGCTGGAAGCGGACCAGCCCTGTCTAATTGTGTCTAGTCAAGTTAAAACATTGAACAGTCTCAGTTCCGGCAGTGAACACCTCATGTACATTTTCATGAAAGATATTGTTTAAACATTAGTTTTATTATTTTGTGTTTTGGAATATCACACAGCAAGGAGATCGGCTTGTCAAGCCCACCGAATCAATCATGATCCAGCGGATAGCAGAGTTTGCTTTGTTGACACTTATCCACTGGATAGTGTTATCCGTCTTTTGAACAACCGGGTCCAGATGTATTAAAATGGATGGAAAATGGATAAATAATGTTATTAAACTGAAATTGCCCTTAGCTTGGCACCGATGGACTGATTTTGTTCGCTTGAATAAAAGTCACGCAATGTGGAGATTGTTATTGTCTGAATATTTGACCGTTGCAATTTGAACACTTATGCATGCAGACTACTTAACAGGAATTTTTAATTTAGCTTCCCATTGGTGATAGCGTTTTTTCTTTTGTTATTGTGACTATTGTTTTTCGTTTGAATTTAGGTTTAAATAAGTTATTCAGTTATACTTTTTTCTGTGTTCATGTAACCGTCGGAGATAAATTAAAAAATGGTTGTTAAACGTTGCGAAAATTGACAGAGATGACCACAGAAACACTAACTATGTAGATCATTCACACACCATAAAGTTCCGGGATAAGCGTTGGGTGTGTCTTATGTATATTGATTGGTTTTCTCGTGTCACGTGGTTTTTACCATGTGCTCTTGCCAAGCATTGTATCCGCCATTAAACGATGCTAGTTGCGTTACATGGTGTCTAGTCGGTTATTTATCTCCCCTGTACAACGTCATAAGGGGTTGGGTGTAAATGTGGATGATGGCAATGAGCAGATGGGACCAACATCCAAGTACTTTTAAAAGACGATTTATCTTCTTGAAACAAGAAACGCAAAACACAGCCAAAGAAAAAAAAAATCATATCCAATTAAAGCACAGAGGTCATTGTATGGAGCTGCCTAGTGATAACAAATACCGGAGGTTGTATGGGTCTTTGACGCTGGATAAAGATGAAGCCTGTTCAAGATGGGATAATTATGCTCTGCATGTCGGTTTTTGATAGCTGCTGCACTTAAAACACTGGACATTTTCTTCAATTACAATCGACGAAGTAGTAACAAGAATTACATTGTTTCCCATTCTACTGCTTCTTTAAGGAAATTTATATTTACGAATCAAAAGAAAACAATAGGCGAGAGATTATATCCGGAGAAGCTTTTTTCCTAAATATAGATAACAACTGGAAACCGAATTTTACGGTATGCGTAAGTCTAGTATACGCTTTTCTGCCCAACATCCCATATATTGGCACTGAGTGGTCGTGCTCTTTGTACCACTTGTGACGTCATCAATTTTTAAATGTCACCAGATAGTCTTAATAAGCTAGGATAGACCTATCCGCACAACAGCCGGTTTTGAATATCGACGGCATTCTGCGGTAGCAAATAGAAAAACGACGTTATCAGTTTTGGTGAAAAAATGGCGGTAAAATGGCCTACCATACCAACCCATTTCTAGGATTTGCCTATAATTAACACCCAACTTAAAACTTTATTTTACGGCAGCCAGAAAGAATATGAAATGCAAAAGGTAGAGTTATTAGAGCAAAAGGGGCCTAGAAAAAGGAAAGGAAAAGGGAAAGGAAAAAATTCGGAACGGGCAGTCGCAAAAAGGCCTAATTATGGCTTATGCGCATGTACCAAATTAAAATATTGTACGTTATTGTAACTTATCTTCGGGAAATCTATCTTTTTAGCTTTTTCTTTTTTTCTATAGCTTTTTCAGCAAAACTAATGCTCATTTAATAAAAATGGTATTTCTTGGTGAAAATCTGAGTTTTTTTTTAAAGAGTTAAGTGTGGTAATAGTTTTAAGTCCCTCAGCCGACTCCAACAGTCACGTGTAAGCTTGTGCGAGGGTCTGGTCATCAGCTTGCAGTAGTCCTTTCTCCACTAGACAGGGAGGCCGGGGAGAACGAGGACAAAGGAACTGCTGCACCATGTGTTTTCATAAGAGGAAAGGATCCTCCTGATTGCAATTTGCTTTAGGAAAATCATCCATATGCTAAGTTCCGAAAGTAGCTTCCGGTTCCTACAAATTTGTTTTCAAATAAAAACAATTCCATTTTTGTTTTAAACTGGTTTGCGCAGATATGGAAACAGGCTCAATCTACACAAATTGAGTCGCGACTTCTCGAAGGGAGAATCGACACTCCATAGGACTCCAGATCACTTAACATTCCTGAGAGAAGAGCAACACCCTGGTGGGAGAATGGACCCTCGGAAGGGGAAAGGCGACACTCTGGAGGGAGAATGGACCCTCGGAAGGGGAAAGGCGACACTCTGGAGGGAGAATGGACCCTCGGAAGGGGAAAGGCGACACTCTGGAGGGAGAATCGGCATTCCATAGGAGAGATTAAACACTCTGGAGGAGAGAATCAACACTCCAGAGGGTGGTCGACACTCACCAGAGAGTATGGACACTCCGGCAGGAGAATCAGCACTCCCTGGGAGGGAGGATCTACACTCGAGAAAGAATCGACCGTAATCAGTTAGGTCTCAGTCATCGGGTGTAACGACGTTTTTGAATTTGCGAAGCTGAAGTCATCCAGAGCAAATCATTTTTATAAGCTTTAGGTTAAAGGCAAGAAGGTTAACGCATAAAATTACTTACTCTTCAGTTACCGGAAAAATTAAATCAAGGAATGACCTACCAACGACTAAGTGTCTGTATATACGATTTTTACTTTCTTTTTGACTCGGATGCTTTGCTGTCCTGTCCGTTCATTCGTGTTAGGGAGTTTTCACATAGGGCTATCCTCACTTACTTTTATTTTACTTTGTTGTTGCTTATCATTCGTCGTTGCTTTGCTTTACTCCTTCATCTTGTTAAATCTATTCATTTGTATCCTGGATAAAACTTTATCGTAACACTCCAGTCAGTCCAGAGGGCAATCTCGTTCCCAGAGCTTCGTTCCCCTTGACCAGGGGTCGGAAAACGAGAGCTCTCGTTTTCCGACCGCTGGTCAAGGGGAACGAAGCTCCGGGGAGATTGTCCAGAGGGTGGATCGACTCGGGCGCGTAGGTGAGTAACCACATAAGTAAACAAACAAAACCGGAAAAAATTTCACACATGACTATTCTCACCTTTCATCTTCAGTTTATTACACAAATTTTCCTTGAAATTTTCACGCACCTTAGTTTCAGTCGAAGCATTTTTTTTCAGTACCATTCCAGCTAAAACCCTATGTACATTTTATTTAATTAAAGACATGCAATTAAAAGACATCGTTTTCTGGCCTAGCCATAGCGGGATCATACAGAAGTTTGCAGTAGAACCCAAGGGGAGAGTGGTACAATTAGATACAGCTTCAGGTCAAAACTTCCCGCAATTGCTTCCAATGCAAGTTTCTGAACCAGCTAAAGCCTGGGACTACATGTACTGAATAAATATGAATTAAGTAACAATTGTATTTCTACCGTTGAACCATTTCTATATTACACACTGAACTGCATGGAACGGTCCTCGCCTAGCTAAACTTCCAAACGTTGACACTAAAAAACGTATATACAGCATTGAGTTTCAACGATGATTATAAAGAATGGTGTTACATCAGCATGAGTCGACAAGTCAATCGTCACTTAGTAACTCATCTAAATTAAGCTTTCAGATCCATGGGTAAGAGTCCGGAATAAAGAGTTACCAAAATTCCCGACAGTCCCATACTTTTTTTGGTTTGCCGAACTTCGTTCCACAGAATCGCACGGTTTTGAAAAGTTGCGTTGCTAAATAGTAAAGTAAGCACGCGATTCAGGGTTGGAGTACGTTTGTTCTACAGTACAGGTAATCATGCTGAAGGCGGGTATGGAATAGTCCTGATTTTTTGAGAATATTGTTGAAGACCACAACAGGTAACTGCGAAATGGTTCACGAAGAGAACTCTGTTACTGCCATTAGCTTCAATCTTATGGCTTCTACAACTTCCTCTCTTGGTGTGGCCGCAGAAACCTACGAAATGAGAACAAAAACATGAGAAACTACGACTAACCACGTAAAATGCTTTGGACCCAGGCCGCTCTCTATTCTCCTACCTGTTAGAAGTTGTCCACGAGTCAGGTAGACTACAAAAGCAAAGGTAATAAAGCACCTGGACGGCGTCTGGAAGTCATGGGTTCGAATCCCGTTGGGGACCAGAATTTTATTTCGTTGGGTCACATTTGTGACATAACGAACATATCACCTTTATCACCATGACAACATGCTCTTTCTCGGCAATGGAAGGCTTTTCCATGAGGCGATGCGCTTCAACATTCATGTATAGATATCACACCATATCACTGTGTCCCACAAAGTGGGAATGAAGGCAATTCGTTAAGTCTTAGTAGGCTGCTTAGGGTTAGTCAGGTCGTGTGAGTTGTTAGAGCGCTAGTCTTGTAATTAAAATGTTTTGGAATTCAAAACTGTACTCTCATATCAGCTCCATTCCAGCAAGATACGGGCTAATCTCCGGCTACGAAGTGCAATAAAGATTTATTAAACCTCTTGCCAAATTGATAAGAAAATTCAATTTTTAGTAGCTTGAAACACATCTAAGTTCCCGTCCCAATCTCAATCATGTACATACCTTCACAGTTTTGTTCGAGTCTACCAGACTCTCAATCATGGATCGTGTGTTTGCGTTGTAAACTTCAACTTTAGTTTTTGATAGTTCTTCAGTATCGTCTTTTCTCTCTGACGTTTCTGCCCTTTCTTTCAACACTCGGTCAATTTCCTCGTCGTTACACTCTATTACGATGATTCTGCTGTAATCAGACACCTGTAACAAAATCGACAATAAAAAAATAGTCTGCACATAATCTGGGTCGTAGCCAGAGAAATATTATGATCGAGGCAACATCTATGAAAAAGGTAAAACTGAGGCAATGTCCATTGTTAAATTCCCTTTCTAGGTATTTAGGGAATTTATGATGATTATGAACAACAAAATCGAAAGCAATGCCTGCCTCGGTTTGCCTGTTAATAACTATGGCCCTGGAACTATTGTACTGTTTGGAAATCTAAAACATCACAAGAAACCACTGACATGCGGCAAACCTGTCAACTGGTGAAGGTCCACCAATGGCAAACCAATGACCAAATAAAACTATACTTGTCAGTTACCTTTTGTTTAAACGTATCAAGCTGCTCCTCTGTTCGCGGGTAGCCATCTATACAGTATCCGTTCAGATTCTTTTCTTCTTTCTCCAGCATTCTTGTCAGCAATCCTAGAACAAGGTCCTGAAAAAAAGGAATCCGTTACTACAAATCTTGGAAGAAGATCGAACTCGATACACTAAAATTCATTGCTGCAGAGCTGTTACACTTATTAAAATTCCTGTGTTTTTTTTTTAAGTTTTAAGCTCCTTTTTAAAGTAGTTTAAAACAAAAGAAACTGTAGAAGAATGCATTATTAAAGGACTACTCTGTTGAAGCATCTCTTTTTAGTCTTCCCATACAGCGAGCAACTTGGGCATATACATTCATTTCCGCGATTCTTGTCGATAAGCAAGTTTTTCGTTTTTGGCAACAGTTGTGGTATATATGCCAGGAAGCACGCATGCTCACCGTGTCGACTAACACTCCCATCTGAATGGATTGATTGATCATGTGAGCCTCTTCTGTGTCCTTTTTCGCCTCCTCTCTTAACATGTGACCAACCGATAAATGAGTTCTACCAGTCGCCTCTGCTAGCGTTCCAGCCAAGTCTGCCTTCCCTACACCGGGGGGACCTACACCAGAAACAGCATTATTAATGACAACAACAAATTTCATTGTACCCATCAAAAACGTTTTAGGATAAGTCATTTAAGCAATAGATCACAAGTTTCTATGGTTTATAGACTGATGTTGGGATGTTGGTAGAACACGAGAAGAATTCTTCGAGTGATCTACCGACATCCCAAGTGGTTTATTAGCCTACAAACCATAGAAACTTGTGGTCTATTGCTTTTATATAATAAATCAGAGGACGCGCGATTTTTCCATGAGTTTAAAAGAACAATAAACCATCGCTGATTGACCAATCAGAGCGCGCGTATCGATTTGGTTGCAGATATAATTAAGCAATAGACCACAAGTTTCTGTGGGTTATAAGCTGATAAACCACGCAGGATGTTGGTAGAACACGAGAAAATTTGCAAACCACGAGCCGCAGGCGAGTGGTTTACGAATTCTTCGAGTGTTCTACCAACATCCCAAGTGGTTTATCAGCCTATAACCCATAGAAAACTTGTGGTCTATTGCTTTTATATAATAATTCAGAAGACGCGGCACAATAACCCACAGCTGATTGACCAATCAGAGCGCGCGCATTGATTTGGTTATTGTATAAATATATAAATATTATAACAATTAAAGGGTTGTAATGTAATTAATACCTGTGATAAAAGTGACGTCATAGTTATGAAGCGATGTTGATTTCCGATTCGGAAGATGTTCAAAGATGTTACTAACTTGAGCGAAAACTTCATCGGGAGAGCCCTCGGCCAAAATCTGTTGAATAATCAAGTAAAAACTTCATCAACGTAACAAATCACAACAACAAAGTGGAATAACAGGATTTTCCACTAGCAGTTCAGAGCGTGCGAGGATGTGAAGTGTGAGTGAGTACCAACCTAACGGCCCGGCCTAATGGCCAAACAGAATGGGCTTTTTTTAGTTACTCGCAGCTCACCTTTTCTCTTGATTGAGAGCATTCATGGGATAACTCGACCGACTTTTAGCCATGGCTGAGAAAGAAAATGATTCCTTTCACAGGGGCCCACAATTAAAGTTGGCGAGTAAGACATTTCGATAGGTTCGACGCAAGTCCGCCGTATGTTACTTTTTTAAACATTTAGCCGGATATATGGGCTATTGAACTCTGGATGCACTTCTAAGGACAGGAAAACTATAGTATGATTGCTTAAATTGCTTGAAGGACTGTAAGTAAGAGAAAAATAAATAAATACATGTCATTTGCTGGCGGGAGGTCCGTTTTGGCAAAAACTGTCCCCGAGGTCTTGCAGGAGTATGGTTCGAAGCCGTACGCATACAGATTTTAACTGAAAGGCTTTAATCTCAAGACCAAAGATCGCTTTCAAACCAATACCGTACAGAAAAAATAAATACGTTATTTGCCGGCAATGGTCGGTCCGTTTTGGGGAAAAAGGGCACATATTTTCCCTATGCAAATAAATAATATAAGTTTAAGATACCTTTTTCACTTTATTCTGTGACTCGTAGTATTCAATGACAGGTTTCGTCTGGTTTTCGAACGTTTCCAATCGTTTGGCGATCGTTTCTTCATTGTCATCGACGCGTTCACTCGTTTCTGCTCGTGTCAGCAGCCGTCGTTTCATTGTTTCGGGAGAACATTCAAAGTACAGCATAAACTCACAGTATGCGATCTGATTGGTGAAACAAAAATAGTAATAGTCTCTAAGAAATTGTTTTACTGTGTCGGTGTGCTGGTGAAAAGCTTAGTCATTTATAAACATGAAGCCGATTGACAATGGACAATTTGGGAAGTTGACTTCCAGGGGTTAGCCCTTCATTACAGTACAACTCACAAGTCAACACTTTGCTCTAACAAGGGCTAACACACTCGAAACATCGACTTCCTAAACTCACTTTGGCGGTAAATGGCCAAGTGTTTGGTGAAATATTCTCCTTACAAAATTAAAATGGAAGCCTCAGGGCATTCTTTAGCTTGTGCTCAGTAACTCAGTCTAGACTACTGAGTTGCGCTGAGTTCTACAGACATTTCTGAAGCAACAAAAAGTTATACTCACTTCATTTTCAAATTCTTTTCCCTGCTCCATTTCTCTTGGAAAGCCATCGACAATAAATCCTTTAGTGTTTGGATTACCCACCATGGCGACACGCAATAATTCTAAAATCACTCTCTGAAAAGTGCCAAGATAATGTTAGCAAACCGCTCTCTCTCTCTCTCTCAGACTGCATGCATACTCCCCCTCACTCATCAGACATGCATGAGGAAGGTTATCCAGAAAAAAATAATTTCTCTCGCGCCATATATAGAACAACTGAGAAAAGAAAACGATTCACGCTCTTCTCTCGAGTCCATTCTACGTTCCTCACCGAGAGGTAAGAGAAAGAGAGTGAAATAGAGATTCTCTGAACAGCGGCTGGTAATCAAAACGAGCAATACACTTGTTGCTGACACAGTTACACATGGCACATGACATCAAGAGGGAATATCACGTGTATTACGACCCATTACTGAAGTTATCAATTCTAACGACAACGAAACAGTGTCGTAAACACAGCTGAAGACGACAGCCTACTTCAGTTACAAGTTAAATAGAAACATCTTTGGGGTAACCCAACTCCATAGAAGAAGGGAATTTAATGAACAGCGTAGCCTGCATAACAAGCCGTTAATTTTTTCGCGCTCCTCCCCTCGCGCGCAAGTCGTGCTTCGCGCTCGCCTGGCTTTCGCCTCTGTTCGCCTAAAATACGCAAAAAATTACGCCTGTTCTGCAGGCTATGAACAGCTATGAAGAGAAAAATGCGCAAGGAAGACCTTCGTTGTTTTCCCTTGTTGTCGCTCCTTCTCCAAAAACTCTTCTGGAATAGGAATTACTAACCGTTGGAATAAGCTCTCCTTTCTCCATGATTTGCACCAACTCCTTGCTTCTTGGAGAACCAGACTGAACTTCTTGTCTCAGTAAATCTCCAGTCGACAGGTGCGTGTAATTAAACGTATCCACGATACGCTGACATTGAGTTCCCTTGCCAGATCCAGGACCCCCTGATCAGAAAACACGCAAAAATATTACAATACAAGGACGTACCGAATCTCGTTTTTGCAGCAAGCACTTCTTTCCATTAAGCACCTCTTTCAGCGAGCGCTCCATGTAATTATTTCACGAAATTGAAAGAATACACTAATTACATGATTGAATATCTAGTCTGCTTTCTCACCTGAATGTAACATTGAACACGTTGAACAAACTAATGGTGTTATGAATTGTTACCGTACTTTTACTGACTTGCAGTAGACGTAGTTACTCATTAAAATAAGAGCTTCATGGCCAGTAAGCGCCCTCCCTTAGCTATCAAAGGTAACTTGAATTAGCGTCCCTATATTGAATCACACCTGTGTACATCCGGCGGATGTATACAGGTTAAATTGAATCAAGGTTTCGCTAAATCATAAAAAGTAGTAAGTTGCATCATGCACACAGCACATGTATGAACAACAACAAAACAAAAAAACATGCCTTACTTAAAAAACAAAACAAAGAAGACCAGCAGCTCACCTATGACGAAAATAACTCTAACATTCAACAATCCTTTCCCATCGGTTTTCGCGATAGTGTCGTCCAGAAGAGGAACAAACTCTTCGGCGACAATTGGCTCTTCGTAAACTGGAGTTTTCGGCTCTTCGTTTTCGTCTTCCGTCTTCTTTTTCTTCCTTCGTCTTAATTTTATTGGTTTTCCTACCACCACCCGGGACAAGTCGTCAATGCCTTCGGCAAGTTCGTCATATTCCGAGTCTTCTCCGCTCTCAGTCTTTTCACCTGGCAGGCAAGATATTCGAACAAAGTGAAAATTTTTCAGTATTAAGATAAGTCCAGGAAGAAAACAATATCGCAAATAGACCATGAAATAAATCAAACATTAAAAAAGGAAAGAAAACGGAAAATTCCAGTTTTTGAAACACATTCAAGGTCATTGCACAAGAACTAAGTGCATGTGTCCGGCTCTGTTAAGAGAGGAACCATTCTTTTTAAAAATTAAAATTAAAATTCGCGTTCAAACTGTTGTGCGTAGGTCCACTGAAAAGCTCACGCTATATTATGGGGACTAGGCCAAATACAAATGAAACCAAGCCAGAACCAAGAGTGGCGTTCAGTAAGCAGAGGCGCAGCGCAAAAACGACTAACGAAAAAAATAGGGGAGAAGCGCTTCTCCCCTAATTTTGCACTCGCGTTTTTCCCGCTAACTGAACTCCTGGAAAAGGCTTTGGAATTCTAAAGCAAGAGAAGCGTACAAATATCCAAGTAGCCATCGGATCAGACAAAGATCTTCTAACCTTTTGTCAAGACATACAAATTGAACGTGAGGTACCGTATAGTTGACTGGGTGTTTTTTCATCGACGGCCTAAAACGCGTCACGCTTACCTTTCTTTCTCCTCTTCTTTTCAAGTTTAGGAAGGTCTCCAAAGATGGTGCACACGTCAACAAAAACCTCATCCACAGAGCGCGAGGCGTCTACCTGTGGCGGAAATAACGCGACACATTTAATTTGTGCTCATTTACTTGAACAAATCCACACGCCTTACCTAGTTCCGACACGGCTTTCAAGGACAATTCATTTCGATGATGTAACCGAAGTTAACAGCCCGGGAAAGGTCTAGAGTTTTCATTCAAACGACATCAGGCAAAACAGATTGACCGCGGCGGAACAGCGAAGGCTAGAAACTAGGCAACATCTGCTAACAATCCTCTCTCTTGAAATAAGAAATCCATTCATACCCTCCACATACTGCAGCCAAAAAACTGCCCATTTGTATATGTATACCTCATTCAGCACATCGCGCTTTCCTTGTATTCACTTTTCATACAATTAATGCAGGAAAAGTGATATGAAGAGCCCATTACATAATCGTATCAAAATAATAGTCTTAAATGCCTTAACTGAGCGTACTTCGTTTTCATTCATCAACAAAACGAACGCAAAAAGAGGGGGCATGAGTTGTTAAACAATAAAGCAATATAAAAGTTAAAATTAGTTACACTCTACATACCCTTTTAACTTTGTTTTTCTCTCCGTAACTTTCTAGCACTGGCATAGTTTTTTCCACAAATGTTCTTAACCGCTTCTTGATGGTCTCCGCGTTATCGTCCACCCGTCCACTCGTCTCGCCTCGTTTAAGGAGTCTTTCTTCCATTACTTCTTCACTGCACTCAAAGAACAATATAAAGTGGCACTCTGCAATCTGTGAGGAAAGCAACAACCTGATTTTCAGTTTCTCAGCGTATTTGCCAATGACTGACTGTGGCTAAGCGTGACTCTGTCGCAAAAGACTACCGTTACTCTGCCGACTGAGCTACGAGGTCGGACAGAGAAAGTCGGGGTCGACCCCGACTTTCTCTGTCCGATCTAATCCGGAGGTCGTGGGTTCGATTCCCACCGAGGTCAAAATATTTTTTCTTTACCTCGTGTGGTTCCCTGATTCCCTTTACTAGGGCTAACGCCCAGTGGGTTATTCGTGGGTTCAATTAGCACTAAAATTTACACTTCAGAGTTAATTCTCTGTTACATCAGAACCTTTTTTAGTTCAGTCCGTCCTGTATGAACTTGTTCAAGTTAACCAACGAGGCGTTACTGTACCTCTTCCTCAAACTGTAAGCCTTGCGCTATTTCACGAGGAAATCCATCGATAAGGAACCCAGGAGAATCTGGGAATCGTAGCATGGCAGCCTTCAGAAGTTGTATAACAATCTCCTACAACAAGAAAAAGGCAGTACACAATGTCAGCGCGAATCAAAGGGTGTGAGCGACCTTCCCCGGCTAGCCCTGTTTTGAACGCGCTAATCCAGTTTTAATTGTTGTGCCTCATAGATACATTGATAATGTGGTCAACGAGTTACTAAGGAGGAGGCCGGTTACCCAAGGGTTAACAACTTCTGGATTTTGATGTAAAGTGTATATGAAATAATTCATATTTGAACTGCGGTTGTAGATGCAAGTGAAGTATGATCCTCGCAGTAAATTTTCCAATTTAAGCAATTGGAAAGAAGAAGCCTGAAAAAAATCAGGGCTTCAACGGGATTCGAACCCATGACCTCCGCGAATACCGGTGCGATGCTCTACCAACTGAGCTATGAAGCCACACATTGGGACCAAGGATCATACTTCACTTGCATCTACAACCGCAGTTCAAATATGAATTATTTCATATACATTTTACATCATTTCACTCCTTGCGGGAGATATGAACTCAATAAATTGACCTTGCTCCCAATGTGTGGCTTCATAGCTCAATTGGTAGAGCATCGCACCGGTATTCGCGGAGGTCATGGGTTCGAATCCCGTTGAAGCCCTGATTTTTTTCAGGCTTCTTCTTTCCAATTGCTTAAATTGGAAAATTTACTGCGAGGATCATACTTCACTTGCAACTTCTGGATTTTCATAGCCGAGAAGAAAGAGAAAAAAAAACAAACGATAGTTTAAGTGTAAATTGTGGTACGCTTTGAATCTCAGTCTTCAGAACCTAAAACCCTGTTCGCTGATTATGTATTGATATAGAAGAGAAAACTACATACAGAGTGAACTTAAGATTTAAGTACCATGACATTTCTACTGAAATCAAAACCAATCAAATCTTTTCAATTCACTGCAAAGACAGTACTTTCTCGCATTTCGGGGCGAAGCGCCTACGCGACTCTCTCCAGTCTCACTCGCCGTTTTGATACTCGTTGCAGATCTGTTCTAAGACTGCGCGCGTTCGCAAAAAAACACGACCGTTTGGAAATCAAGCTAAATTTCTGTTAGGGCATACTCTGAATGATAGACTTGAGGACCGCGTGTTTCAGTTATACGTGAAGTCAGGTACAGCCGCATCACCATGACAACCTACCTGAGGAACGAGATTGCCTTCTTCCATAATTTGAGCAAGTTTTCGTCCCATTTCACCGCCACTTTCAATCTCGGCTCGTAATAAATCACCAGTTGATAGGTGAGTGTAGCCAAACTTCTCCACAATACGACTGCATTGAGTTCCTTTACCAGAACCTGGGCCACCTGAAAGCAAAACAAAAACAGTTTTAAAAGAAGCTCCCACAACCACAAAACAGTCAGCACGTGCGACACGTGTATTAGCAACACACTCAAATGTGGCTTGATTTTCACCCCTGCCCTAAATACAAAAGTACTGTGATCCAGTTTCTTTACCTAACACAAAGACTATCCTCTGGCCCGAGAACTCCACAAACTCGTACTCGTCTTCATCGGCCGCAACCTTCTTTTTCTTCCTCTTGATTTTTGTAACTTCTTTTGGGGGAAGAGCTCCAAACAAAGTTCGCACATCAGCGAAGACCTCGTCGACAGTACGATTTGCATCAATCTGGAGTAAGATATTAGAGAATAATTAATCACAAAAAGTTATTTTTTTTTTAAGGTTCAAGTCTCCCTGACAGTTAGCTCTAGCGTAATCTGCTGTGCAGCTTCATCAACTACAAAACAATGTAGTCTCTGTGTTATTAGACTGCACCTAGAGTGTTGTCCCGTTTTTGATTAACGAAAAGAAACCAGCTCACCTCTATATAACATGACTGACGGAAACAGAAAAATGACTTACTTTGTTTAGTTTGTTTAGTTCCTCGTAGTGACCAACAACAGGCAATGTCTTTTCCACGAATGTTGCAAAACGTTTTTGGATTGTTTCAATGTTGTCATCAGGGCGCCCGCTCGTCTCACTGCGCTTCAGTAACCTCTCTTGCATAATCTCTTCACTGCAGTCAAAGAAAAGCAGGAAGTCGCTTTCTACAACCTGTTGAAACGAAGAAAAACAAAACCTTATAAATGCATCTGGTATCACTTATATGTAATATATTCTGGCTACTTAGCCGAATCCATTTCTACTCTGTCTTCAAAAAGGCACAAAATGTGTATCTCTGGCCACTTGTTATTTAACAGGTGTTTTATTAAGAGCCATGCACCAGGCAAATTGACTGGTTGTGAGGGTGATTTTTCCCTGCATGATTTGACTATCTAGAGAAACGTTTTTTCTTTAGAAAGATAAGCTCAGTTCAAAAAGTTATGCCAACCTACTGAAAACGTTAATGAAACCCCAACTGTGTACCTAGGACAGTGGGGGATGTCGCCTGGCCTGCGAACGCAGGCGTATCTCCAGATGTCACTCGGTCTGGCAGAGACAAGCAACAGCCTGAAGTATGTCTGCGTTTGCAGGCTACATGTTGCCCCACTAGGGATAAAAATGTACTACCGAAGCATGGCTGTCGTAACCCTTACTGAAGGAGACAAAACAACCAATGCACTGATATGATGCGTGTCTGTGGTGAAACCTAAGTTCACTTAAAGATCCTTCTAGACAGGCTGTCCTGACACTAGACATGGGCGTAGCCAGGATTTTCCAAAGGGGGGTCACACTGAGTCATACAGAGGGCACTCACCAGATTGTCACCTGAATATTGCAGGTTGTTTACTTACAAAAAGGCTTACAAAGAGGGGGGGTGTCACAGGCACCCCAGGGCCCCCCTGGGTACGCCCTTGCTAGATGTTACAAAGCAATTTGTTCAGGCGTGACCATGAACTGACAACTGTTGCCACAGCTGTCACTTTGCTGAAGGTTACAATCTAGTGTTTGGATGAGGCAGGTCCCTGGACCTTGGTTGGCATAGAGTTTTCCAAAAAATACATGGCTTTGCTGTGGGAATAGATTGCTGATTTTCACATCTTCTTTTCTTAATAATGAGACAAATAGCTCTGCGGAGTAGCAGCAGAGATATTTTAAAGTAAATGGTGATTCTTTTTTCAACAACGCTGCTGGACTATAAAATTTACATGTTCCCTTTATTGCAGCATGACTCCTTGCCAGAGATTACAGATTAAACTGTACCCTTCAGGGACCATAATACAGTCAGTGCCCACTTGCATGTGTTCCAAGGTGGAGAATCAATAGCAAAGCACATGAGTGACATCATGACTCAGACAAGACATAAATTTGCGAATTGTAAGTACATTTGTACTTAGGCAGATGTAGCAGTGGCAGTGTGTGGACTGACCTCTTGTTCAAACTGCAATCCTTGCTGAATTTCTCTTGGAAAGCCATCAATAAGAAATCCTGGACAGTCCGTGTGTTGTCTCATAGCATCTCTTAACAACTCAATGGTAATTTCCTAAAACAGTAGACACATATATGTAAAGTGAGACAGTGATTCAACACTGTAACTTGTTTTTGAGCAGTACTGCACTGCAGTAGTGCACTGCACTCATTCTATACAGAGAAATGAAAACTTGAACTTGTCAAAACTGCCACAGAAATCTGACAACTCGCTGATCAGGAGTAAATTTGAATCAACAGATGCAAGTTGTATTGAGCACACTATTCAATATTGAGTAGTTCCTGGAAAGACCCCCTTCTCTCTGGAAATTCAAATTAAGTTCTCTTAAGTATTTCTTTAAAATATGTGGTCTCACTGAATCCCTCACCCTCCCACTCAATCCCTCCCCCCTAAAAAAAAAGAAAAAAATTCCAATCCTTCTGTGAGGAAAGTATGAATATTTTCTACAACTGCACATTGAACATAATACACCATAACTGCTATCAACAAAAGAATAATGCTTTGACTGAAGGTTCCATTCTTTCTCACATGGGATCAAAGAGAAGAATGGGCATTACTGAACAACAAAGAAAGGAAATGCAAATGCACATTCACGTGTTTAAGTAAAAAAAGTTGGTATGATAATTTGTGCTGATAATAATAATATTATTATTTCTAAATATTGCTTTTTAAAGCTATGTAGTTCAAACTTGAGAAATAATTATTAATCAATGAACTAACTGGACAGTGTGTTTCACTTTTACCTGAGGCACAAGATTGCCCTCCTTCATAATATCTTCAATCATTTGCCCTCGTTTATTTCCCTTAGCCACTTCTTGTCTTAACAGGTCTCCAGCTGATAAGTGAATGTAGCCAAATTCTTTAACGACTCTATTGCACTGTGTTCCTTTGCCTGAGCCTGGTCCCCCTGTAGTCATAGAAAGATAAAATTTCAAGGACAAAAATATAATCATAATATTTCTGCTGAAATACCAGACTGAGTACAAATGTTCAGCCAACATTAACCAATCCAACAAAGCTAATTTTCTTTAACAAGTCTGAACAATGAAAGGGTGAATGATTGCATTGTCCAGTCACAAGATATATCTACACCAACCCTAAGAAAGTTACTAAAAAGTCATGACCTAATTATTCAATGTTCGGACTTACAATTAATCAAAAACCATTTTGAGGAAAGGTATCGATAAATTACCCTTGAAAATACAATATTTAATTATACAAAAATTCTTGTCCTAACCAGTTTAACCTATAATTTTGATTAACATTTTTAACATCCTCTTATCAATGACACAGCAAGTTTCAAGGAGAACCACTCCTTAAATCCCTAAATTTTTGACTCACCTAGAATGTGTTTTTAAGTGATTCACTTACCAAGGACATACACAATCCTCTGTCCAGAAAATTCCACGTCAACCTCCTCTTCTGACTCAGATGTCAAAATATTTCTTTCCGTCAACTCCTTGTCATCTTCATCAATGGATGGACGAGCACCAGAACTACTGATTGGAGGAAGAGGGGGTTTCTGCCTCATTTCTGGCTCGGTAGCAAAGGTGCGGATTTCATCCCCAGCCTCCGACTTGATTGGTCCATCAGTTTTTGGGATGGGTGGTAGAGGCTTCTTGCTGAGATCAAGGAATGAGTTCCATTTAATATCCTTTTCTGTTTTTGCGAGACAGATACAGTTTTCCAGAAAAGCCAAATGATCCTCTGGCTTGTGATACAGTAGGCCAGTCAGCATCCCCTGAAATTATAATTTATTCAGTTCAATGTCATTATCGTGCTTTGTCTACAGCTACACTCGGCTTGACAAAAGTTTGATCATAAATAATGAAAAGCATTTTAAAAACTACCCTCTCCACTGTATGTTTGTGATTAGCTTGCAGCTGCATACGGTGGAAATGTATTTGTACCAATTTTGAAATTAAAAAGATACACTACTCACATGTTAAATCCCTTTGGTTCGTTTGTTTGTTTGCATGTTCGTTTTTTTTTGTTTGTGCGTTTGTTGGCTGGTTCGTTATTTGTTGAAAAAATTCTAAGCGTATCGTGTCAAACCAACAGTTTTAATATTGCGCGCGTCAATCAGTCACTGTACCTGCCAGATAAAATTATGCTTATCCTTTAAACACACTTTTTACTTTTTAAAGCATACATTTCACACGCGGCACTACAAAAAGAACCACTCGAAGAAATTATATGACTAATTACAACACCAAAATTTTATTTATAAAACGAGAGAAACAAAGATCCGTCGCTCAATTAGTCTGTAACATGTCCGCTAATGATGAAGTCGCCCTTAGGAAGTTAGGATCAGTTCAATGCGCAGCTGTATCAATATTGTAAATTATGTTATGAAAGGACTTTATCTCCGATTTGTCCACGATATACTATTAACTATAAGCTTACTGGTAACACGATCGTATTTTCACTCTACAGAATGCTACGAACTTAATCATCTACAGATAAACTCTCTTCCGTCTTCGCAAATTAAAACTCTCTAAGACATCATATCTTCCCGGGTATCTTGAACGAACGAGAGGCAGACTGCGTGATTTGTACACATTATAATTTCAGAAACGTACGTAAGAAACCACGCGAAGAAGGGAATGTTAAATAGAATGAACAGCAATGTTTGTAAAATAAATTTCTAAAAAGCGAAATGATAACAAACCTTTGCTCGTTGCATATATAGTTCCTACAGTAATCTGGAACGGTGCAGAAAAGCTAAAAATATATTTACGCGCGAGTTTCCGCATTTTTACTTGTGTCAACGTACCTCAAAAAGCTGATGAACCTCTGTCTTCGCCATGTACTCTTTACTTTCTTCCGCCGTCATGGTTCTTATTTTATCCTGATGTTTACATGTACGGCAAGACAAATGCAAGCCTTCGATCGAAGGTTCTAATATTTCCACGGACAGAGATTTCATCGTTGTCAGGACAACATATTAATTACTAGTCGTCATTAATCGGAAAACTTCGCCATAGAGCTCGCTGACGAAATTGTACGAGGAAAATTTCCATCTGCAACAAAGGCGCAGATTGTTGAGTGACTGCGACTCTTTTTAGCGATACAGAATAGCTAAAATGTTAGAAATTACGCAGGGAAGCACATTGGAAATCTGTAACGGGCCATTTTAAGAACTTCGGCTCAGACTTCGGCTTGAGTCGCCGTAGTCGACGATTCCTTACGATGATTGATACCCAGAATGCCTTGCAAAGTTCTCTAGGCCAAGATGGCGGCAAGATTGCTGCTCTTGCTTCTTCTTGTAACTTTATTTTCTCAGTTGGTTCCCGCAAAAGCAGACAAATCTTTCGATAATTTCCTCAGGAGTGATCACACTAATAACTGGGCTGTACTGGTGAGAATATTTAACGAGACTACTTTGCAGGATAAAATGAGAAGGTGCTTTCATGACCTAAAAGTTAAGTTAAATACTCTGATTTATTTAATTTTCAGGTGTGTACCTCCCGGTTTTGGTTCAACTATCGGCATGTAGCTAACGTTCTTTCTATCTATAGAAGTGTCAAGAGACTAGGAATCCCTGACAGGTACGAAATAGGCCTTATCACGGTTTTCGACGCAATCTTGACGGGTAGGCAAAGTGGTCGGATACAGTGTTTGTATGGAAATCCGATTGCAATTACTTTATTCAAAATTAAATTTTTCACAATTTGTGAATAAAAACATTAAAATACTGAGCTGAAGATTGTATTCACCAAGTTTGAAGGATGTAGCTTTGCTAGAAGTTGCTGAGCTAATCTTTTTAAAATTTTCCATACAGTTGTCTATAAATTTTTTTCCTGCAAACCACGTCTAGACATTTTTCTACCCAGCCAAATTTACAGATAAATGTATTGAAATTAGAAAAATTAACTGGATGTCTTCTAGCCAAGCTACATCCTTTAAACTTGGTGAACACAATCTTCTGTGTAGTATTTTTAATACTGCGATTCAGACAGGGCTTTCAATAACATTTGAAGTAGGCAGCTGGTTTGAGTAGAGTAACCGACTGTATCAACCAGTTTTAAATGCATTTCTCTTATATTACTTTAATTTTTGGGTGAAAAGAGCTGACTTTTATGGACGAACAA
>JAEMPF020028192.1:11339-23057 GCA_022496165.2 Catalaphyllia jardinei | reverse complement strand
CAAACACTGTAATTTCTGACCACTTTGCCTACCCGTCAAGATGGGGTCGAAAACCGTAATAAGGCCTATTCTCTTCTTTTGTAGTAACCATATTCTTACTAGCACAGTGTTGCTGCAGCTGGGGTAATGTGACACAATGTTTTGCTAAAACAGGGTCGTGCAGGGGAGGTCTCTAGCATGGTTCATGAACAGAAAAAATAGAAGATCACGGATCACAGGTATCAAAATTTTTGTCTTCTCGAATCTTGAAAATAAGCAAATAAGATACTCTTTTTAGTAACCTGTTCTTACACTAGAAACAGTGTTTCAAGAAAGCAAAATCGCGAATGACTAAGTATTACAAATCACATACCTAAGTCACTCTGCATAGGGGACTCTAACAATTCAGAGGAATTGCTCCTGAAAATCATGCATAACAGTGTGGTAAAATCACGGATGTCAGTTAATAATTCAGGTTCTCCATGGATCACGCAAAACCTTCAGGTCACGAGTCACAAAAAATAATTTTCTAAATTCATGTTTCACGGAAAATAAAATCAGCTAATCATGCATCATGAGAATACCCCTGCATGACCCTTCTAAAACATTTTTATATTATGGGTTATAACTTAAGAACACCAGAATTGGAAAGAGCATATCCAAAAATAGTAAAATGACCAAGTTTGAGGTCCCTGGCATTCAAGAGTAAGTTTATACAATAATTTGAATTTTTGGAAAATTTAGAAAATTTTTATGGAAAATGCAGAGCAAGGTCTTGCTCTCCAACAATTTTTTTCCATCCTAATCTTAATTTTTTTTAAATTCAAAAAAAATTCCAAAAATCCAAAACCTCATTCTTGGCCATTTTGGTATTTCAGCATGCTTTTTCCATTTCTGACCATTTCTGGTACATAATTTTATGAAAAGTAGGCTGTGTGATGGCCCAACTGCAGAGGACTTATTTTAGAGAAGACAAAAGGGAAGGAAATGAGAAGCTCAAGTAGAAATGTTAGAAAAAGATAGTGGGGGTGATTAGAATTATTTTTTTGGTAATTTAGCTGCAAAATAGTAGCCATTTTGTTCAAATTCAAATTATCTTATCTATTTCAAGCCAAGGTATTATTTTGCTTTTCTGCTTTAGAATTTTAGGTGCTTATAGAAGCTAGTAGACACAATCTTTACAGTTAAAAAGAGAAAAGTGCAAGCTTATAGAAGCTAGTAGACACAATCTTTACAGTTAAAAAGAGAAAAAATGCAAAAAGGGAAGTATTTGGAAAGATAATCAAAATCCACTCTGGTGGAAAATGACAGATGTTTTTCAAAGAGCCAGACAGAAATTTGGGAATATGAGACCTAGGTGTCACATGTACAAAAGGGTTTGAAAGAAGAAGGGATGCTAGAACTGTCAGAGGTCAAGGCTATGGTCTAAGAAAATTACAAGATTTCCAACCATTAAATCCTGGGTGCCCAGTACTTAAGCTTTTATGACAAAAGTATGTTTTTCCAGTTACCCAAAGCACAGCCCTGGAGGAGTAACCTGTGCAAGCCCAAAAGAACTTCAAAAGTAACTCCTGTGTAAATGTGTTATTTTCTTGATACTACCTTCTGACAGTCATATTATTGTTATGCTGGCTGATGACATGGCTTGTAATGCTCGGAATCCACGACCAGGTAGGTTTTTGATTGTTTACATTATTACAAATATATTATCAAATCCCATCTTGGGCATTTGTAAGTAAGGATTAGAGATACATCGTATTACAAACTATAAATGACATGACAGTATCTTCTTCTTCACTGACACTCATTGAAACAAAAACTTGTCTAAGCTTTTGGGTTGTACCTAATTTGGTCTTGTAGGGAGGCACAGTGGCCTAATGGTTAGTAAACTTGACTGCGGAGAGAGTGGTCCAGGTTCGAGTCCTGGCTGGTGACATTGTGTTGTGTTCTTGGGCAAGACACTTTACTCTCACGTTACCTCTCTCCACCCAGGTGTATAAATGGGTACCGGCAAATTTAATGCTGAGGGTAACCCTGCGATAGACAAGCATCCCATCCAGGGGGGACTAGGAACACTCCTCGTCGTTTCATGCCACAGAAACCGGGATAAGCTCCGACCTTGCTTGCAGACTTTACCTTACCTATTAATTAGGTCTTGTACCTTGAAACTGTGGTAAATTTGTTTGCCAGTGGGGTCAAGCAAACAGTTCTTTCACAGTGTGTTATATTTTTGAGTTGTGAGGTATAACAAAGCACTTAATGACTGGAAACAGTGAAGTTTGTTTTCCCTTGACCCGCAATGCTACCCAAGGCAAAGCCGAAGCTTCACAAAACACATGCAACTCTGTGGAACTAGGAATGTTTCTAAAGAAAGCCTCTGACTTCATATCTGTCATCCTACCTCCCATGCCCTTCCTCCTTAATGTGTTGTTCTAGCAAATATCCATACCATTCTATGGAAGTTCATTTTGGTTTGAACACCCCGTGCCTACCCCTCTTGAAATTCCAGTTTAATTTCATGTTTCACATCTGGCATTTGAAGTGATCTATCTTCCTGTGCATCCTGCATCTCAGACTCATAAATTCCGAAAAGACGCACAAATTTAGTCTTGCATGTGCCCAAAAATTACTATTAGGATCACAGCTTATGTCTTTTACTCTCTTGTCAAGACAGGACATTTGGCAGGATGTGGCATTACAGAACAGCATATTTTGCTAATATCTGCATCAGCATAATCAGAGCATTTTTCCACATAAAACAAAAAACATTGTGCTATATTAGTGATAAAAGCAGCTTCCTTACAACTCCAAAAGCCAAAATTCTGAAGTGATTAGTTATTGTGAAGAAGTTTTTCTCCTAAAACAGCGACAAAAACATGCTACATGTAGTTCGTTTGTGACATTTTTTAACCTCCAGGCCTTTGACCGAAGGGCCTGGAAACTACTTCTCTGGACTCACTTCCACTTATTCCTAGATGGATCACTACATTCGAGACTCTCCACCTGTTTGGATTTTCCAATAACCTCACCTAGATTGAGTTTGGATTTTTCTGGATTCAGTTGCACATTGGAATCTGTTACACTCTTTTAATCTCTGATTACCCATTTACTTTAATTTAAATTTATACCTCCGATGGATAGAGGGGCTTATATTTGGAGGGGATTAGTTTTGGAGGGAAACTTGCATTTCCATATTGATTGGACTAGCCTTCTATTTGGAAGTAAATTTACTGTTTTTGCTTTGTTTTACTTTGTATTTGAGGACAATTTTCCAAGTAGAAGCTTCTGGGGGGCTTATAATTATTTGAAGGGCAGATTTAATGGAGGGTATTTTGCATTACCACTTTGGGGGGCTTTTATTTGGAGGGGATTATACATGAAGAGGCTTTTATTTTATGGTAATTGACATAATGTTTAAAAATTGAGCAGCAGTGTTTTATCGGAGTATAAAGACCCGATAAAACTTGTGTTGCAAGATTTTTGATTGGCTTCAAAAAAATTCCACAAAAAGCGTGTGTCTTGGGAGTCCGAACAAAGGTTCACATTGTAAGGGGAAGATATTAGTATACAAGAAAAACAAGCTATGCCTTCAGTATTCTCTATATAAAGAATACTAACGAGGAGTGTTTTATTGGGATATAAAGCTCATGCACATGACACTTTATCGGTGTTTTGATGGGCTGTTAGGCTCATGAATTATTAATGAGTTTTTGAAAATAAAAAATGTTGACAGTTACTTGTGATAATTCCGTGGCTAGTCTTACGCAGCTCGTTTCGTCCCAGCCAAGGGACTCATCCGAGACCTTTCTGCTTGGAAAACATGTTGGGCATCACACCCAAAGTCCTGTTTGCTAACAAAATGATGACAGCTATCTCGCCTTATATCGCTTAAGGTTTCCTGACCGCATAAATTCGCCAGTGAAAATTGGATTATAGTATTTCACAATTTATTAAGAAGTCATATGTAGCATTTACTTGCAAGCTCTAACTGAAGTGTAGTCCTGTCTAACCATAGGGACAGTGTTCAATAATGCAAACCAGCACATCAATGTTTATGGTGATGATATTGAAGTGGATTATAGAGGATATGAGGTACAAAGGGCAATATCTTTTGGTTTTTTATTATTGTATCATATTTCAGGTGTCTTTTGTTTTAAAGTCCTTGAAACCACCACTTTGAGAATCAAAACCTAGCAGAACCTAGTAAATAATTATTAATATGCCAGTATGCCTATATTTAAATTTTGGCACTAAATTTGTGCAAGCATCAAACCAACTTGAAATACAAGATTGCTTGTTTGTCTCTATAGCATAATTTTGAAACTCTTTTAGTTTATATTTAAATTACAACTGAGAAACTTTTTAAGCATGTCAACAAATTATATGTTATACATATTTCTTGACTCTATCATTACTATAATTGTTACTGTATGCAACCTTTCTACCCTAAACTATAATTTAATATTAGAACAAAAAACACTTTGATTAATAATTAAGTCATATGATTCATAAAATCAGTATAATTTATAACTTTCTTCATGATGGTACCACACAATATGGCTTACTATGATAGACTTGTGTGTTAATCAATGTCTTTACTTTGCAGGTAACAGTGGAGAATTTTATTAGAGTTTTGACAGGTAAGCCACTGTATTGTTATCAAAACAGGTCATTTTTACCTGATTACAAAGGAGCAACTAGCTCTTCTGTCTGCACAAGACCTTCTAATACAGTCTATTAATTTTTAGAATACACTGTAAATCTGGTAGCGTTCTATCACAAATGGTGTTCTTTCATTGGCTACGCTACTCTTCAATATCAATTCTGTTGTAGATAGTGAGTAGCGCTGTAGTGTGCACTTGTTTACAAACTGGCGGCCACTTCTTTACATTTTTGAAGAGTCTGTGAAGAGGATTTAGATAAAGTTTTCAACAACTGGTAGATTTATACTAAAACAATTAGGTTATGAGTGCAAGATTTGACTCAGGCTGCACCCTTGTCAAATACTATGCAATAGAAATCTCAAGCTCTTAATTTAATTGTTCATAGATTTTCAGAGATCAAAAAAGCATTGTAAGTAATGTTATTTCACTGCGTTTTTATTGACGTTTTGCCTCAACAGGTCGCTTGCCACCCAGTGTGCCAAGGTCCAAACGGTTGCTTTCAGATGAGAGAAGCAATATTCTGGTCTATATGACAGGTTAGTGGCCAGGTGAACATCTTTTCACAGCTCCTCTTTAAAGGTCTTACGAATCACTTGTGAATTCTTTATACTTTTATCAATGTATAGCTTCAACCAAGTTATTTCTCGACAAGTGGCTGCTATTCTAAACTATTAAAATTACAATATTATTATAATCACATGTATGTCAAAAACAGAGTATGGCTTTTCATTAATAATAAAACTTTTTTGTGTGTTTCGTATAGTTGGTGCATTTCATAGCCATCCTAGACTACGACTTTGACTTGAATGTGGTATTTAAAAACAAAGTGGTTAATCACAAGATACACACATACATAACTTAAGTGTCAAATGATGTTAGCACTATTGCACTAATTGGGAACACTGTAAATAAAGAAACAAATATTTCAAATGGAACATAAGTTATTAATAAAAAGAATCCCAGTTTGTAGGAGGCCAACCAGATGATATATGTTTTTCACAGATCTATGTTGTCTACAGTATAATCCTTGTTGTCTACTTTGTAACCTGCAATTGCTAAGATGTTATAGGGTTGTTTTGTTTCCAGGACATGGAGGTGATGGCTTTCTCAAGTTTCAAGATGCTGAGGAGATAACAAGTGTTGAGCTGGCAGATGCCTTTGAACAAATGTGGCAGAAAAGACGGTAACAACTGGATTAAATTTTTACTCCAAATTAAAGGGCAAATCAATTTCTCATAGGCTATTAATTTTGTTTTTGTTCAAGCAAATCTTCTTGCATGTGCCAATCAGTTGTTACTATCCTTCTCAGGTATAATGAAGTTTTCTTAATTGTGGATACTTGCCAAGCATACTCCATGACTCAAAAATTGTACTCGCCAAACATTCTTGCTGTTGGCAGCAGTTTAGTGGGAGAGGACTCTCTTTCTGTACGTATACCTTATTATTGTCTATTTTAAATAATAACAAAAATCTGTTTCCTACCACAGGGCTTAAGGGGACTGGGCAGCATCTCAAATAAAAGAGAATGACCAGCCCTCTTGGCTATTGTGCTGGACTCATTAAAGTGTTACTTTATTTGGAGGGGAAAGCCATATCAAGTGTGGTTTGTACACATCTCTTTTGTTTTTGAAGCCAAAATGGAAACGAGAGGACTTAAAAAATTGAACCCATGTAATTCAATCCCAAATAGAACTGAACCCAGGGCTATATGTAGTTAAATGTTTGGTGGGAGGTGAAAGAAGATGTCAGTGTTGAAATGGTACAGACTAAATTACTACCGTACAACATCTAATTAATTAAAATAATAATCAAGCATATAATAAATTGTAACTTCATCTTTGCCAATATAATTTCTTAGCATCATGAAGACCCTGCCATTGGAGTGCATGTGATTGACAGATACACCTATTATGTACTTCAGTTTTTGGAAGGTGTCACGCCGAACAGCAAAGCCACTGTAGGAGAGTTAGTGAGTAGTTTAAAGTTAAAGGGGTCAATTGAGATATTGGTTTTTAGTAATAATTATTCTGTTCTTTTTTTATTATGTTGAGTCATATATTTTACAGTCTTAATGTGTGCCTTGCATGTATGTTCTTCTAGTTCAAATATACCAAACCAGCTTTGGTGATATCTACACCTGGAGTAAGGTCCGACTTATTTAGAAGGGACCCTGCTAAAGTTCTGGTCACAGATTTCTTTGGCAGTGTTCATAGTATTGAGATATCAAACTCCTCAGCTATTGATCTTCCAGAGGACACTCTGTGCAGGTAAAAATACACTTTATATCCACAGCAAATGGAATAATGTAAATCAAATATGAAAAAACATTATCATCAGCCTATGGCAGAAGTCTATTGCAATCCAGTTAAAAATTATTCCAAACAACTTTAAGGGGTTTGATTGATATAGATAACAGTCAGTTATAGCATATCCACTGATCAATAAACTATTGTACAGTTGTCTGCTCAGTGACCTTGCCTTTGAATTGTAGTGAGGCTGGACGTGATCTTGTTTTGATACAGACCTCACTGCTTTTGTTGTGTAAATCAAGTGCTTCTTAAGCTAACTAGTTGGGATTTGAATGAAAAACCCGAGAGGTCTGTATCAAAGCAAGGTCAACTCCAGCCTCGCTTGCATTCAAAGGCCAGGTACACAACTGTAAAATGGCCTATTTAGAGGATTTAGTGCAAAAAGAGCATAGTACATGATATAGCTCTTGGGGTGATATACTATATGCCCCTTTAAGCTTTTGCATGAAATCCTTCAGTTACTCTTCCTGCTGGGTTTCTCTGGCCATTCCAAGCCATTCCACAGTACAGTCATAGTGTTGTATTTGATCCTCAGCTACCAGATACCCATAAGCTCTCAAAAGCAGGCATAGCCCTAGTCCTAGCCACAAACACACTATATTTTCAATCTCCCTTGAGGGAAGACTTCTCCTAAGCAAACAGTATTGGATTACTGAATTCCAGCATGAAGGCTGGTGAGATACTGTTATTTAAGAAAAAAGATAAAGACATCAGTTGTTTTGTGTTATTCCAGACAAGATCACTGTCCAACATCACCAGTGCAGTCAAGTGCAAGTCATCAAGTGTCAGACAAATGCACTTTGCATGAACAGTTTCCAAAAGCAACAAAGAAGGTACGTAGTATTTATAATAGGTACTTCAGTTTTAACAATACAGGTACTTAGCAAAGATAATCTATGACATTATTATGGTGGCCTATAGCTATCATTCAAATTTTGGCAAAGATTTTGCAAAAAAAACTTTTCAAATGAACAGAAATTTTTAATGAAAACGTAAAGGTAAAGATAAGTAATACTTAAATCAAATGTTTATACATTGAAAGTCAAAACTAATTTGAAATAAAATGAAACAGAAATAAACTTAAATTAAAAATAAAATAATATGAAATAAAAATAAACTTAAATGAAAGTGCAATGAAAAGTGCATTCAAAAGGAAAGAAAATGCAATGAAAAAAAATTGAGATTAAATATTGCATGAGCCTAGCACTATCATAGTATCCAATAGAATGAAATGAACAGAACAACAAAAGTAAACTAAAATTTTGCATGAGCCTAGCGCTATCATAGTATACCAGGATGCTTTACCCAATGAGTTGATGTAGTAAGGAGGACGCCTGGGGATGAGGCAGGCAAGAAAACAAGATGGCAAGCTTGAGAGATATTTCTTGGTGTGAAGACGTGCGCTTGCAGCAGGATTTGAGAAACTAAGTAAGGCAGAACATGAAGCGAAAGGAGATGTTAGATTGTTTTAAAAAGAGACTTTCCCACCTATGCTTGGAGTATACCCACATTGGATAGACGACTTCGATATTTCAACATTTTCTACGCGAATACAATTGTCACTCTTGATGAAGTAAAGGAGGCTGTTGGCAAGGAACTTGAAACCCGGCAAACTCCTCAGTTACCGAGCACTACATCAAAAAATGTGGCAAGAACACCTTTTAAATGTGCCACAAGATCTGGTATATGCGGTAATGCAGGAAATGGATCCTGAAGGACTTGAAAGTCGTGCAGTCGGTGTCAAAAACAAGAAGAAGAAGCAGCCTTTTACAACTAGAGGCCCAAACTGGGTACATTCTGTTGATGGGCATAATAAGCTGATGGGCTTTCAGAATGATACTTTCCCACTTGCGATATATGGCAGTATTGACACGGCAAGCAGGAAGTTACTTTGGCTTCATGTGTGGACCAACAATAGAGAGCCAAGATTGATAGGCCGCTGGTATCTCGAGTATCTATATTAAAGCAAAGTTATTCCCTCGTACTTGAGGATGGACCAAGGTACAGAGACTGGTGTAATGGCAACCATGCATGCATTCCTCAGACAGTATCATGGCGATATAGATTCAACAGAAACAGTGATTTATGGGCCATCCACTGCTAACCAAGTAAGTGTTTTCATCCATGGCAATTTAACTGCATAATTTCCTATGTTCCTGGTGACACGCAGCTATATCATAATCCTCTCGAGAAGGCACCCAAAACTAATCACTCCCCACAATACGAACAAAGGAGAACAAATTGCCCATCCCTTTGCAGACTATGCTTAAAAAATTCCCCTTGTGTGGGAATGGGGCAAGGGAGGTAAGCAAGCAAGTTGGAGAATTGATTGACGTACTATCTCCAACACTTGACTTCCAGATTGAAAGATGGTGGAAAGAGTTACATGAAAGGCTTGAAAAGTACTTAAAGATAAACTGATCTGGCTTAAAAATGAGCACCACTACAATCCCCACGATGCAACATCGGTATGTGAAAATGGGATATTTGTTTCAAGACATTTGTGAAAAGGTGTCTTAAAAATGTTTTTCCTTTTGCTTCTGATAACATTTCCCTAACTTTGTGGTGTGAAAAAGAGCTGAAGATTTGCTGAAAGCACATTTAAATTTAAGAAGTCAATACTTTTCAAATCATTGCTTCAAAAGCTATTTCCACTAGTCAGTATGCAGAGGAAAATGCACTGGTGCCTGTGAAATTGTTTTAAAAAAATTAAAAAGATACAGAGAACATGCATATGACCAGCTCTACAAAACAGTTAAATCTATTTTGAAATCTATCCTTTAAAAATTTTATATTGACTAGAACATGAAATTCATTTCATCTTTTCAAGTGGGGTTGTCCACTAAGCTGTTTGGTACTGTTTTTCAGGAAAAGGGTGCCTCTCAATAATAATAGTAATAATAGGTAATTTATATAGCGCTCATGTCCTATGTTCATGGCGCTTTACAATAATTGACCTTTCTATCTAAGAATAATAATGATAAAATGAATAAGAATCTCAAGAGACCTATATTCTTTATTAATGAATTTTGTATAATATTCCTGTCTGAAATGCTTGTGATGGTAGCAGAAAATAGACATACCTCTCTTCGAGGGCAGATATAATGAGATGAAAGAAATGCAAATATTTTCCTCTTTTAGGATGCTCCTGGCATTTGTTATGATTCCTCTATTGCAAAAGGAGCTGGACACATTTAAAGATATAATTTGGAACACTCACAGGATTCGACAACAGAAAGATACAGTCTTGTCCCATGGTATTCCTGAACACATTTACAATTTTCCATCTGAATATGGGCTGGAAGAAAGTGGTAGGCAGCAACGTTCCTGTTTCCTGTAGTTACATAGTTCTTCCTGTCTTAAACATTGTTTATTACACTTGAAGGGTTCCTAAAGTGAAAGTGATCAGAGTAACTTTTTATCAGATGGACTAGCCCCTTTGATAGTTCAAGAGGAGAAGCCAGTACTACATGTACTCCAGTCCCTTACATGTATTTATATCATGTAATGGATACCACAGTTGAGCACTGTTGCTTTGAACCTGAAAATTATTTATTGGTGACTCTTTCTGGTTATGAATTCAATATACATTACTATTATTACTATTAGCTACCATCCCAGCCAGTTAATTACAATAGTGCTTTGTAACTGGGGACTGTTTGAAATGTCTATTTATAACATTTTTATCTAACTAGTCCACCAATCCTATTAAATTGAGTGCAGAACAAAGTCCATATGAAACCAATCCTCAAGTGCCTTCTGCAACAAGTTTTTTTTTCATTCATTAACATTACTCATGTACATGAAGTTTTCATTCTCATACTGACATGGAGAGGGTTTGTTGCAAAAGTAGTGTGAGTGGCACTGCTCTTTATTTTACAAAGTAATACCTATAATGAATTTATCTTAGGATGGCCTGTCACAGAGGAGCAGCTTAGAGAGGTGGCAAATCATTCTGGGGTACTTGAAGTGGAAGATGATTTCCTTGATGCAAGATTCCGAAGAGAATATGAACGCTTGATTCCCAGCACTGAGAAAATAGAACCTGAAGACTGTGTAGCAGCATTCATGTTTCTTAAGACCCATTTCAGCTCACAGGCATTTGTGTAAACTGTATAATTGGCACACAGAGTTGTTTACTTTACAGTTCACCTGTTTCTCAGTTAGAGAATTTCAATACCGTATTGCCTATTGATAGGTTAAATGCTATTGTTTATTTTATCTTAGTGTTAGTGGAATTTTGATCTGCAGAGTAATCTTTTGGTAAAACTGATCACAAATCATTTTTTATCATCCTTATTGATTTAGCCATCCGCACTGTTTCTGTTCCAGCAAAAGGCTCCTATGTACGTACAAAGGTCAACAGTGTGAAATGTATAATGTATTGTGTGAAATACGTCCACTCAGAATGTACAACAGTAACAACTTCTTTATTTTTCTACTTGATGTAAAGAACACTAGGAGTTATTTTTAACTGAAACAAAACTACAACATATAACTCATTTTGCTGCAGTGTGCCTGTCCTGCCTCCACTCCTCTTGCTAAAATCAAACTCAGAAGCCTGTTAATACCTGAAATATCTCCGGAATGTTGATTGTGTAGGAGAAAGAAGCAGACAACAATGTTGCCATTGTTACTGGTTGTTAAGTTTTCATCACAGTTGATTGGCACAATAGAACATTTTAATATACTAGCTTGGTGTTGAACTGGAACTGGCTCTTAACCCTTTAAGCCCTAAGGGGCCTCCCTTTGACGAGTAAAATCGT
>JAEMPF020028192.1:0-11329 GCA_022496165.2 Catalaphyllia jardinei | reverse complement strand
TAGACAGAGTAAAATCTATAAGTCACTCTTAGGGCTTAAAGGGTTAATCAAGACCAGTGCAGGTCAATCTCTTTTCATGTAAATATTTTTACTGATATTTTGCCGCTTTAGACTCAACTTAAGGCTAGTTCCATTTCAATACACAGTGAAAACTCTGTGATTAAATAGTGCCAACTACAACTGGTGCATGTTCTAGAACACATGAAATGTACCCAGTTTGGGCCTCTAGTTGTAAAAGGCTGCTTCTTCTTGTTGTTTTTGACACCGACTGCACGACTTTCGAGTCCTTCAGGATCCATTTCCTGCATTACTGCATATACCAGATCTTGTGGCACATTTAAAAGGTGTTCTTGCCGGATTTTTTGATGTAGTGCTCGGTAACCGAGGAGTTTGCCGGGTCCTTCAAGTTCCTTGCCAACAGCCTCCTATACTTCATCAAGAGTGACAATTGTATTTGTGTAGAAAATGTTAAAGTATCGAAGTCGTCTATCCAATGTGGGTATACTCCAAGCATAGGTGGGAAAGTCTCTTTTTAAAAAATCTAACATCTCCTTTCGCTTTATGTTCTGCCTTACGTAGTTTCTCAAATCCTGCTGCAAGCGCACATCTTCGCGCCAAGAAATATCTCTCAAGCTCGCCATCTTGTTTTCTTGCCCGCCTCGTCCCCAGGCGCCCTCCTTACTACATCAACTCATCGTGCCAAGCATCCTGGTATACTATGATAGCACTAGGCTCATGCAAAATTTTAATTTACTTTTGTTTTTCTGTTCATTTCATACTATTGGATACTATGATAGTGCTAGGCTCATGCAATGTTTAATTTCAATTTTTTTTCATTGCATTTTTCTTTCCTTTTGAATGCACTTTTCATTGCACTTTCATTTAAGTTTATTTTTATTTCATATTATTTTATTTTTAATTTAAGTTTATTTCTGTTTCATTTTATTTCATATTAGTTTTTATTTTCAATGTATAAACATTTGATTTAAGTATTGCTTATCTTTACCTTTATATTTTCATTAAAAAATTCTGTTCATTTGAAAAGTTTTTTTTGCAAAATCTTTGCCAAATTTTGAATGATAGCTATAGTCCACCATGTTTTGAACTAAGCATTTTAACATGCCAGTAGTTGTGCATGCATTGCATAATAAGATAATTATCGTGGTTCAACTTTTAAGAAAAATCCTTGGGGCCAACTGGCTCCTAGTTTTCAGATTTATTCCCTAGCACAAGTATTTTGGTGCAACGCATGAAAAGTTAGTTGCATTGGTTACCTGAGTGGTCACAGCTTCAAGCTCTGTATATATAATTATATACTTTGCACAAATTGAGCCTGACTGTAGAAGTCTGCCTGCTTTAATTCAACATTTCAGCCGTTATTTTTTTCCTTTGTAGTGGAGTCATTCTGTCATGTAGTTTGTTTCACTAATTTCATTATTAACAGTAGATCAAAATGTTCCCTTATATTAAGCAGTTGCCTTTTGTTTATATGTTGATGGCACAACTGTTAAATAACTAAGAAATACAATACATGTACCGTGTTTCTATTGAGCTATAGAAACACGAGTGGAAGTTGGAGAGTATGAGAAATGTTGTGGGAACACGAGCCACAGGTGACTGTTTCCACAGCTTTTTCGAGTTCTTCCAAACTTTCACGAGTTTTCTATTTAACAATTAGTTTTCTATTTAACAATAAGAGAACAATTAGGTCAATAGCCCATGAGGCGAAGCCAAATGGGCTATGACCTGTGGCCCTTGAGTGCGAAGGGTCTAATTGTTTTAGTATCACCCAACTAGTCGGACAGAAAAGGCAATAACAAAGTTAGCAAATGCAAGTTGAAGAAATATTTATTTTGGGGAAAAACGTAAGAGAAACCGGCTAATTTCGCTACTCGATGACTATTACTTTTAGTCGCCTAGTAGCGTAGCCAATCAAAATGCAGGATTTGCATTAGTCCACTAGTTGGGTGATACTAAAACTCGATAGAAACATGAAGAACATGTCTTTTAGAAAAAAGTGTGAAGAAAAAAAGATGGAAACAACTTGTTTGCTTTGATCATCAAAATGTAAATTCTCTTTGCTTGCTCCATTATGTCAACAGCTCATGCTAGTTCTGTGTTTCTATTGAGTTACAGAAACACGATTTCTAACCAATCAGCACACATTTTTTTAGGGCTGTTTTCTTAATATGGTAAATAGAACTGAGGAGTACCTTGGAACCAGCTTTTGTAGCCTCCAGACAAACTCATTTGTGAAAATGAAAGTGAAATTTATTTATTATGTAAATTATTTATGAAGCAGTTCAGCATTTGAAATCCTGATAAGAAAACTGGGAAGGGTTACACAACTTCTCATTTTAGAGGATGATCATTCTGTTGTAGTGAATTCATGAGTCATGTTAAAAAAGAATTTGCTTTTTCTGTGCTTTCTGTTCATAACCAAAATTAAATAATATGCAGCTAAATGATGCGTTTGTTTTATTTTTACATCAGGATGATAAGGAATGGCAGTTTTCAACTGAATTCCTGCTGTCTGTGACTGTTTTCATGGTTATGGTTGGCTTGGCCTCATTGAGATGACTAAATGTCCTGAACAAATGAAGTACTCCATGGCTAGAGGCTCATTCCTCAAGAAGATTTAAGTTCAACATGCCCTGCCTAAAGAACATGGAGCTATAAACCTTTTAAATTAAGTCTCTTGGCGTGAAATAAGAATAGAGGACTACTCTAAAATTTATGAGGAAAGCCAGAAGGAAAAAGAAATCGTTGGACTATAAAATGTACAACATCCAGTTGCACATTCAGTGTTTTCATCAGGCTTCTTAGGGGAAGTGTGGGCAATATTGTATTGTTTGCAGTGGAGAGCATCATCGTCTGATAACATCATTGTGAAACATAGTTGAATGGAATCTTTTGAGACTTAAGGAAGTCTTCTTTCCAGATCTACCAAGACTATTTTTTGTGCAAAGTGGGAGTTGTGAGATACCATAAAACTGAAACCCATACACTGTAACAGACATGTACGATTGATACCCAACTCATATGGTTTATTTATGGCTTATTTCCTTGGCCTGCAGGCTGATTAACTGGCTTTCAATACATAAGACTTGCCAAGGTATAAGAAAATAAATTAACTGATAATGGAAGCTACATTAAATTTTGTTAATATTAACGTGTCTTGATGCAGGCATTTTTACCAGTCTTAACAGATGAACAACATTTTTAATGCAATCTTTAAAATACTAGTAACTGGTAGTAACCAATTCAATTCACTTTTTTGTTTACATCATACAAGGTTTTTAAATACACTTTACAGGGTAAAGAAAAATAAAATAAAAGGAAAAGAAATTTGTTTATGAACGGTGGCCAAAATAGCAAGAGCATTCTGGTTGGACACCACTCTGGTCAAGTAACTGGAAGCATAAACATGACTTGAAGTTATGCTTTGTTGTCATGAAAGTTCACCTGATTTTCTTCTTTATGATCACAACAGACTTTCCTTAAATCATTACGAGTTATAAATTATAGGTAACTCTCTTTGATGTGAAGAGGGTAGCACAGGGGTATTCTCATGATACCTGATTAGCTGCTTTTATTTTCCATGAAACGTGAATTTAACAAAAAAATTCTTTGTGATCAGTAAACTAAAGGTTTTGCATGACCCGTGAAGAGCTTGAATAATCAACCCATATTCATGATTTTTTTTTTTTTTTTATTTAAATAAAATAAAATAATATTCATGATTATACCACTATATTCTATGTAGTAGTAATCTTTGATGAAGATGACAACATCATGAAGTGGTCATGAAGGGTCCTCAAAAGACTACTAAGTTTAGATCAAGAACTACATGTAGCTAAACATAAAAAAAATGTGAACGATTAAAAGAATATATACAATCATTTGCAATCATTAGGTAACAAATATAAAAATGCAAGAATGTAAAAGATAAAAGGAATATAGAAATAGTAAAAAGCAAAGAATGTCATTAACAATCAAAGATATCTTTGGACAGGCTGCGTTTAAAACCAGGCAGTGACCCTGCATTCCTTAATGAGGTGTCCAACCTGTTTCATATATCAGCTCTAAAATTTACTGATGACCAATGACCCCATCTTTGTGTGGCAATGGATTTATGAATGTCATTTCTCGATCTTGTGTAGTAACTATGAAAATCACCTTTGAATGTGACAGGGATAGAGTGACAGAAATGCTTGTTAATTAATTTATACATAAAAATAGCATGATGTTCTTTTCTACAAGTTTTTCATAATAATGCCTTCCAGCCAAGTCTCGTTAGCGCATCAGCTGCAGAAGAGTGTACAAGATCTAAAATGAGGCGAGCGGCCTTATTCTGTAACACTTGTAGCTCAGACATTAAAGAGGCATTTCCGTGATCTCTCCAAATGATATCGCCATAGTCAAAAAGAGGTAAAATGAAACTATTAAAAAACATAATTCTAGCATTGAGGGGGAGGCAAGATGTAATAGGCCTTAAGAGACCTGTGATTTTGAGATGCAAGTCCTCCAAATGGCTAGGGTTGTCTGTCGATAGCAATCTAGGTATGCAATTTGTAATAAGGAGCCTTGGCCTCTCACACTTTTGCTTTCTTCAAACAATCTTTCTAGTCAAAGAGTAGGTTATTAGAAGCAATACAATTTGCTGCTTATTTTCATGATGTGGGAAAATGATATTTTTGATTTTCGTGATCTGTGATTCATTATTTTTTCTGTTCGTGAACCATGCCAGAGACCACCCTGTAAGACCCTCTGTGAAGGGCTACAGGAAATGAAATGTAGGAATAACCTTAGAGTAACTGAAGTACACAGATGGGATTTTATTTCTTACAACTCAGTCCCATAGTTCAGCTAAACAAGAAGAAGACAAGTTACAGAATGAGTGCTATCTAACTTCTTTTCCATCAATAGGGCACCTGTTTGATGTGATGCTTAACCATGTTCTTATGCAATGATCATGAAAATGATGACCACAGGCAAGAAATCTCCTCATATCTCCAGAGATATAGTCCTCTATGCAAATACTACAGATGTCATCTGTTGCATTTGTAACATTATCTGAGTGAAGACTGTCAATCTTGGCCTTGGATAATGTCGTAGGCTTAACGGAACAATCCAGCTGGACAAGTAGGTCATAATCTTCAGGAGTAATCTCGCGGTTCTGAAGCTCAATTAGCAGATTGATGAAAGACTGATCATCAAATTTAACAGTACTGTCCCCTGAACCGAGAACAAAGTCAGAATTGTTGTAAAAAGAGGGTGGGTTTCCGGTTTCGTTAGTTTTTGGGGTTGTTTTCTTTGCAGAATTCGTCAGGCGGCTTGAAAGATGATTTTTTCCACTCTCAGACATATCAGTTCCTTTCGCTTTCTTTGCCTTTGTATTATTTTCCTTCTTCAGTCTTGAATTCTCTATCCTCGAGTTCTTAATCCTCTGTTCCTTACAACTTGTACCGGTCTCACTGTCATAAATCCGCTTGCAAATGGTTTTTGACGAGGGAAGCAGTACCTTCAAATTTCGTGGACTTTTTTCATTGGCCTTTCGTCCACCTGATGGCTTCCTTCCGCCATTTCGCCTTAAAATCTGTCCATGCTTTTGATCGTAGAAATCTAATTCGTCCGGGTAGTGAAATAGCAAGTCATTCTCTCCATCAGACGAATCAAACTCGTCCTCGAGGGACACTAGATCAATATTGTCTTTATCTTCAGGCTTTGGACGATTATACATAAGAAATGGTAACACCACATACACCTCTTCGCCATGTTGATTCAGCAATTTGTCCTGTTCGGCTTGGGCTGCAGGAACTGGAGGCTCTGCCATGGCAAGCAAACAGAAATATTCAGTACAATATGCCTACAAAAGTAAATTGAGAGAAAAATTAAACTAAGGAGGAATTTATACCTGCACAAGTCCAAAATTACATCAACAAGATAAAAATAGCCCGTAAAAAAACAAACTTTCAGATTGTGGTGCAATGCGATCTTGACCAGTGACTTCTCGGTCAAGAATAGAGAAAATTCCTGGGGATGACTCCAGTCTCGCGCGGTCTCCCTCGAACGGAACAAAATGGCGGCAAATTTTGCTGAGGTGTTTTGATCCCGGTACTTCTAACTAATTGTAAGCTGTTTATAACTCTATGTATTCCAAGTTTATATATTTCGCAATCATATTTGACCAGTGCCTGATGATCTGAAGTAACGGTTAGCAATGAGTTCTCAAGAGATGACGGCTGCAGAGCTCGAGCTCGAAGGTATTCGAGAGGAGAAACAGCAATCTTCAGTGACAGAAAATGAAGAACAATTCAAAGGTCCGAGATTTTATCCACCTGTATACCGTCGAAGGTACGCTGCAGTATGCGAGCTGGTAAAGAAACATCAAGCGAAAAGGGTACGGTACATGTACATATGCTTTGATATATAAACGCTATCAGGCTTCTCCTTAGTTTACCGGACACAAACACGAAGACCCCGAAAACGAAAACCCGAAGACCGAAGACCTACGGAAACGAAGACCCACAACGAAAACGAAGACCTACGAAAACGAAGACCCCCCCTAGGAAAACAAAGACCCTTTTATTTTTTTTGTAGGAAACGAAATAATTTTGTAGGAAACATTGCCGGAGTATCTCTATTTTGATCTTCGACTTTTTGGTGTAAATGAACTTCGTCTAAACTCTTTGCGGGCTTTCCATGAATTTGTTTCAACCGACTAGCAGTATGCTGTTGGATTCTTGTGTTTACACACAAAAATAGCAGACGATGTTGCCCTTGGTGGGTTTTGCTAAAAGCAGGCCCATGGCCCAGTGGCCCAAGGCCCGCCACAGCCCAGCGGCCCAAAGGGTTGGTTCACACTTTGACATAAGCATAAGTGGACATACGCAGATGCAGTACGATGTTGATAATTAGCGCCTTTTGTTGAAAATTTCCCTAATAATAGGCGCTAATTATCTGCATCTTACTGCTTCTGCGTATGTCGGCTTATGCTTATGCTTATGTTAAAGTGTGAACCAGCCTAAAGGCCCAGTGGCCCGTGGCCTACGATGGCCCGGTGGCCCGGTCCTGATTTTCTACAGTTTTTTTTCCCACAGTTTTTTTGTCTAGCAGTAAATCCACATGCACAGATCGGGTTTGGGCGTGCAAAATGGATGACGGTGACCATTTTAATAATCATTTCAATCCTTTTTTATCCTTTCTTTCATTGCTTGTTGCTAAGTGAAAACGTTATCATCCTCTGTTTATTCGTCTGTTTACAGAACCTGATAGAGAGTCCATTCTCAAACGATGATGATTAAAAATTTAATAAGCACCGAGTGCGCTTGCCATATTCGAATAAATACGGTACTTACATTGCCGGAAAGCAATGTTTGAAAGCAAGTTCTCCCTTTGGCGTGGAGTTCCTGTAAATAGACCGACATGCTTTTGCATAGAAAGAAGATTCGCAGTTAACATATCTCATTATTTATGATATTTTCACTTTCAAAATATGATTTGAAAATGAAAGTCATCTATTGATCTCTATTGTACTATCGGTTTCTGTAAAGAGACGAATGATCAAAGAATGAAAACATTTTATCTCAACAACATGCAACAAACAGAAACAAGGATTCAAATGATTAAATGGCAAACAAATTCAAATTCGCCGTAATCCATTTTGCACGCCAAAACCCGATGCAAATCTGTGCATGTGTGTGGATTTACCGCTGGACAAAAAAACTGTGGAAAATCAGGACCGGGCCTCCAGGCCGTGGCAGGCCGTGGGCCGCGGGCCTGCTTTTAGCAAAACCTGCCCTTGGTGTCAAGTATCTGTATGAAAATGATATCGAGGAAAGGGGAGTGGGAGCCTAGGAGGGAGGAATGAAGAAGAGGATGAGGGCAGGGAGGTTCGCTTTTCTGTACTCCTGCTACTGCTTTCTTATGACCAAGTGAATGTTTCCAGTCGCCCTGGATCTTGCACATGAAATCTTGTGCATATTAAATTTCAAAATTGCCAGTATTCATAAGTTAAGTCAGTTAAGTCAACTAGACTTAAGGAGTGTTTTTGGTGAACGCCAAAAATTTTGGGGTGAACTCAAAATTGGGACGAAACCTGTATATTCATCGCATCAGAGGGGTCCAATTAGGGGTTTTGGGATATGAGATATTAAAGGTAAAACGTTAATGGGATGCAGGTTAGTGAATAGTAATGGTGTATGGAGTAATTAGATAAAAAAGAAAAAATGGGATATCAATATTAGAAATTATTAGAAAATTATTAGAAACTATTAGAAAAATCATTAATTTTGCAGTTGGAATTTACAGGATATTTAGGCCAAGTAATAATGGGATTTGGGACACTCAGACCTCCCTCTCCCCCAAATGGAATCTCATCAGAAATTGCAGTGTTTGTAAAAGAGTCCAAAGTCGCAAATTTCCACTAGAATGTAATACAGTCAAACCTGTATATAACAGTCACCCTCAGGACTTAAGGAACTGGCCACTTATTACAGATAGCTGCTTAAGATAGTTTCACTAAAAATACTGGGCATCAGGTCAATTTTATACAAAAACACTTCATGCAAGGAAACAGGACAATCAACACTCAAGTGATCAAGAGGAATTTGAAGTATAATCAAATCAAAACAGCCTTTTTTGCGTCCGTGATAGGATATACTGTACTTCAGCGCATTGCGGACATATACAAAGCATAAATATTATTGGCTCTAAATTGACAAATGTCAGTTTGCAGTAGCTTTTTACATGTTACTTTATAGCGAAGATAGATCGCATTTTAAACACAATAAAATACCTTATAAAATGATGTGGCTTAGTTTCCGTTTAAGGGTGGCCACTTAATGCAGGTAAAAATAACAAAGAAAGTCATGCATAGGACTGCTACAGGGTGGTTGCAGCTACATGATAGAGGTGGCCGCCGAATACAGGTAACTAGTACAGCATTTGTATGAGTGAAAAATTGGGACTTTGAAAACTGGCCACTTAATAGAGGGTGGCTGCTTAATACAGGGCCATTATATACAGGTTTGACTTACTGTATGTGTCCTCAAAGACCAGCTTGAATTATTTGATGAGCCTACTGTAGATAGAATGGAGACTATTGTAAGTTTCACTTCTTTGTGTCAAATATTGCAGTAATCATCATCACTATCACCCTTTTTGTTGTCAGCATCATGACATCATCATCATCATTGTCGTCACGGATTTAAACTATGTCAAGTACGCATCACAGGTTTTACTGTATGGCTCGCTGTATATGGTGGTTATCTGCAGATAATTAACAAGACTAAATAAGATTATTCAATAAATTTTGTAAGTTAGTTTTTTTCACAAGCTTATTCACTCGTCTGTCCTTTTTAAGGCTAGTTTCTGATGGTTTTGTCAATGCACATGTCTCCAGGTTCTTGACTTTGGTTGTGCAGAAGCAAAACTTGTAAAATCCTTGATAAGTCAAGAGAGACTGACTCATTTAGAAGAACTTGTTGGTGTTGACCTCGACGGGAATCTTTTGGAGGAGAACAAATTCCGCATTCAGCCTCTAACATCAGATTACTTGAGACCGCGTACTCACCCATTCAAAGTTTCTTTGTATCAAGGTAAGCATTACCTATTTTTTAACAAGGAAAACTTGCAGCACAAGTGAGAAGGGAGAAATGATTACTTGGATGACATGCTATGCTTGATTGACATTCTGCCAAATATGAAATATCACATGAAAAATATTCAAATTATCACATATTAAATGTTTCATTAATTCTACACAAATTGCATGTTAAACAATTCTTGTGATATCCATCCATCTTGTTCAAGATAGAAATTGCATTGATAGTGACCATGCAAATAGCTATAATTATGTATTGCGTTGCTTGTTAATATTTTATTAGGTTCCATAGCTGAAGCAGACAAACGATTCATAGACTTTGATGTCATTGCTTGTATTGAAGTGTGAGTACCGTATTAAGTAAAAAAATGATGTAACTTACAGAGAATTAACTCTGAAGTGTCAAAAGATTTTTTCTTTACCTCGTGTGGTTCCCTGATTCCCTTTACTAGGGCTAACGTCCAGTGGGTTATTCATGGGTTAAATTAGCACTAAAATTTATACTTCAGAGTTAATTCTCTGTTACATCATTTGTGTTCATAGTGCTACGCGGCGCAACATTCATATGTACCGTATTAAGTAGTTTGGTGACTATGTTGTATTTTCAGGATAGTAAGATGACTTGAATTATTCTTCTCTAGACCAATGCCATGTCTTCTCAATTTAGCACAAAGCACCTTTCCAAGGCTTCCTTAGAGATATGAAATGTGAAATAGAAAAGAAACTCTCTCCCCTGTCCCAACAAACAGCCAAAGAAAATGTACTTAAGAAATATCTAGTAAGACGTAGTAGTCAATACAGGTACTGGGGAACACAATGGATAACATGACTCTATTGGTGGTTCAAAAATCACGACGCTAAAAATGCTAGGTGCAGTAGGTGGATTGTGTTTAGTTTCTTTTATACCTGGGTGGAAAAAAGGTGTCTTTATTTTCCAAAGAAGTTAAAATGTTAGAACTTAGAAGCATAGAAACTATCAATAGTTCGCTACACTTTTGCAATTGTTATCGATCTTTCATTTTCACCATCGATCCATCGCCATTGCAGCATTAACATTGCAATGCATCAATAGTTCGATGTATTGCTATACTCTTACTCACTAGCACCTACATTGTCTCTCTCAGAATATTCATGAGCAAACTTATCAAAAAACCTGAAAAAATGCTGCTGAGAGGTGATCTGTAGTGGATTATTATCCCATTCTAGCACAGTACTATAACTCCTAGTAGTTTCATGGTGTTTAAAATGGATATCTTTGAGGACCATCATCAATGATCATTTGACCCCTCGGATTATTTGTGTTTTAAATGGACTTATCTTATGCATCTAAACCAATGGAAGTACATAATACAGTTCCTTTTAAAGATTTTTAATGAATATTTCTATACTATTGTGTTTTTTTTTTAGAATAGAACATCTTGAACCAGACATTCTTGATTCAGTGCCTAAGGTAGTGTTTGGTCAACTGTCACCCAAGGTTGTCATAGTAACAACACCCAATGTTGAATTCAATGTCTTATTCCCAGATCTAAAGGGATTCAGACATTATGATCACAAGTTTGAATGGACCAGAGCAGAATTTCAAGAATGGTTAGTTATTGCAGTAAATTAATAATATATAAGTCAGCGCAGTTTTCTTTAGAGCGTCAAAAGTAATTTGCATTCACTTTGGATTTGCATCACTAATGCTAAGTGAACCAAAACCAATCATGACTCACTCAT
>JAEMPF020002405.1:0-13334 GCA_022496165.2 Catalaphyllia jardinei | reverse complement strand
ATGTTGTTTATATGACAAATTTAAGCCCATACCGAAGCCGCTGAGGAAAATAACTTGTTTCGAAGAAAGTAGTCCACAAAATTAGCTTTCAATGGTGGGTTTTGCACGAAATGTAGACAAAAGCCAGTCAAGATATCGTCATTCGAAAACAGTGGATTTTACACTTTTAACGTAGACCTTGGTTTGTTGATTTTCTACCGTTTTTCGGCAAGAAAACGAAAAGGATAGCAAATCGCTCTCAGCTTCAAAATTTCGATTTTAGACCTGTAGACGGTCCACTGTAGATGTCCGGTCCGGCAAATGGAATACCCAGCTATGGGAAGGATTTTATGCCTTGTTGATGCTTCAGATCAGATTCACGCGTTTTCGCCACCTAAATTATAGTTAGTATGGAAGTACACCTTCGTTTTCGAGAGATAGTAAAACGAAAGGTCTGCCACACTCGTTTTAATGTTGTTTGTTTTTAACAGATTGCTTTTACTTCTGGTATCAATATCCCGGTCCGGCACATTGCAAAAATATTTCACGATTGCGAATATTTACAATTTTTTACGTGCCTTCCATACTTTCTTTATAAAATCAGTGGTCATGTTTACAGACATTTTGTTGTGAAACCGCGCGTCTACTGCAGGCTTGTGACCGAAATTGTTGGCGATGGTATCATTTGATTTTCTACAAGTGCTGGTACAATCATACATGATGGTGGCTTATTGCTCGAAAATATTAACAGGCATCACCTTTTCTACAGCATCCACCATTGGAGCTTAGAAAGCTGTCATCACATCATCCGTTGCGCGCTTCCCATGCAGTCTTTTTTTGCCATAGTGGGTAAAAGGCGATGTTTGATCACAGCCTGCGAAGGCGTGAAATGAAAGCAGATCTTATGCCTTTTCCTTTGTCAATACTACGAAACATCCTGTGCGCTGTTTCAGGTGTTTACCAGCACCAAACTCAACCGAAAGCTTGGATAGGAAAATGTATTAGAATTTCGCAACTTTGATAACTACAACATCCGTATCGACAGTGCGTACCATAACATGAGTGTATCCAAGCCTTGTAGCGTCAGCGGCATGTCAGTTCGACGTCAGTTCTGTTATTGTTAAAGACAACTTCCTCATGTCTAGTAGATACCACATCTCCATGGTCAGTTACGATTCCAGGTTAGGGTAAGTTGTTCGACTGGTAAAGAAAAAGTTCCTATTTGTTCTCGTCAACCCTCAAGAAGACTGTCCAATCTCCTGGGATCATTGGGTCCGGTCTGATGCCTCCACGGATACCTTTTCTTCTCTTGCTCCGTACACCTGGAATCTTTAAGGCTGGTGGGGATATGCCTGTCCCATATCACATCCACCCTCTCGACATTCCTTAACTGGTTTATTACGTATGGAAGAAAGACGTTCTCTCTGTACTCCTGAAATGTCTCTGAGTCTCCAGGCTTAAGCATGTTACGATAGTAAAGTTTCAACAGATAGCCTTTGTGCTTGCGCTGGTCCATTCTTCTTGACTGACATACGAAAACAAATCTGATTTGATACCAGACATGAGCTTCCCATACTGAGGTGACGAAGGGGGGAAATTCCTGATCTTGTGACCAAAGAATCCCTCCGAATCCCTATATATATCCCTGGGACAACTCGGAATCGTTGATTATTCCTGACATTTCTAGTCCAGATACCATCCAACGCAATAATTGAGTTGAACTCTCTGCCAAGCCAATAGCTCCTCCATCACCTTTGACGATCTTGTTAATTTGGTCATGCGCTTGATCAATGGGAAGCGAGGAGAATGTATGGTTGTCTTTATTCACTTTAAAAGTACTGTTCTTGAACTCTGCAGCTATTCCACGGCGCTAGCGATTGACAGGCATTCTTATAATGTTGAAGTCCTCTTCTCTCAAAGACCGGACGAATATCAGGGTGGTGAACTGAAAGTGAAGCGCAACCGACCAGTAATGAAATTGTGGCTCGTCTAGCTCTGCTTGCTTGCGCCAGTCGCTGAATGACCTGGGCTCTTCTCCTTTGTCAACACGATCCTTATATGCGTTGTACACCTTATACATAAAGTGATACAGAGCAGCAGCAGTAACTTCATGTGCGTGGCTGGTGCGTGAAACGTGGGAAGCTTTGAGAAAAGAGTCAGCAGTAACTAGAGTTGTCACGCTAGCTTTTAATAAATCACTGGTCCAACCACTATCCTTTATCCAGCTTCCTAGTGCCTATTTTTGTTTGTGATAATTACTTGAACCGCAATTTTTAGGGCAGCGTTACAGCTCTACATTGACGACGCCGGAAGAAAATATTGTGAAGTGGTCTTATTTCCTTGTCTATTCTGAAATATATTTTCATCCCAAAAACCATTCATCAATACCAGCGCAGTATCGCCACCTCAAACTTTTAGATACTTATGCAACGATACTGTGGGTGCAGTCACGTGACCTGTAATGTGACCAACTTAAACGACTCCAGAATCAAGGAATAGCAGATATTTTGAATAATTCTCCATTTTTGGAGGACTGTCGCCCTTCTGATGCTAGAATGTGGCTGCAACACAAAAAACAAAATCCCAGCCTCGTTTCCATGCTTCCACTACAGTGAGCCACCTTAAACCTGCTGAAACTGCAATTGTGGGACAGTTCTCGGGTGGGCCCATAGCTAATATTGTTTAGTAGGCATGTCTCTATCTTTATGCAAAATTTGGTGCTTTTACCATAAATCCCACAATTCCATCATATTTTGCACCAATCTGCCGGACTATATCCGCCCCATCCACTAAAGAAAGGAATCGGGAATTTGAGTAGAGAGCGAGAGTGGATGTTCACAGGTTACCTGGTGCTGGTTCTCCATTTCCTTCAATTCGTCTCTAAGTTTTTCAAACGTTGGGCGATCATCAGGATCTTCGCGCCAGCAGTCTTGCATAATCTTGTAACTGCAAAGTAATAATTAAAAGATTCCTGCAAACATGCATACAACATTGACATCATAACATAGACATCATGCATATAATATAGACAAAACGTAAGATGAATTACCAGAGAAGGACTCAACTCATTAGTTACATATCAAGGCTTTGATGAAAACTCTTTAACTTGGTTCAACCACGGCTACAGAGATCAGAATCCCCAAGTACTTACAGAGCTTCATCCACATGGCTTGGTTTCGGCATCCTGTAACCACGATTAAGGAAATCTACCAATTTCAGGGGATTTGTTCGTGGGTAGGGTGAGCCACCTGGATAAAGACAGAAGATCGAGCCAGAATTACGATTCGAGAATTTCGAGTTCAGCTCCTCGAGCGCGTTGTGTAAATAGCTAACAGGTCAGCCTCGACTCCACCAGTTGGGATTCTCAATAGTTTATGTTCTATTTGCAAATTATTTTGTTTCATTATTTACAGTGTCCCCAGTAGCACAGCCGTGCTAAATACACTTAGCCCTTTAATAACAAAAAGTATTTCCGTATAACAATAAGTAAATTAGAAAATCTGTGCCACAATGCAATCTGTAACATACCTGTGGTAAAGATCTCGTAAAGTACAATTACAAAACTCCACCTATGTTTAAACACCAAATGACAGTTGTTATTCATTGAAAGCTGCGGGTTATGACTGGCAAGTCATCAATAGTTCAATAATGTCTAAAAGAATACAAATGAATTGTAATTTATTCCGTTACACATGCAATGTTTATTGTTTTGTTTTTGCTGTTGTTGTTGTTGTTTTCTGTATTTACTCACACATCACTTTTTGTGGTGTATCGTCTAAACAAGAGTGCCTCATAAGCAGTCCATTTAACTGGAAGTCGGCTCTTCAAAGTCAGAGAAAAATAAAGAAAACGAGTGAGAACAGAATGGTAAGGCTTTTCAAAACTTTAAATGGCAAAAAGGGGCTTATAGCAGTAACCTCTGTCTTCGTTTCGTAGATGTTTTCCTGGTTGACGTCTCTGGCCATTCCAAAGCCGGTTACTTTGCAAATTTCTTGTTCCCCAACCAAGACGTTGCGAGCGGCAAGGTCGCAATGAATGATCTAAGAAAGACAATAATTACATTTTTCATTGCTAAATAAACAAATTCTAGACGTTCTGAAGGTCCTTCATTGTTGTATCCAGTCCCGGCAGAAAGGTAGAGTTCTAGGTTCCTCTTAATCGCCACCTACGCACTCGTGTTTTGAGCGTGGTGTGTTTTCTTTGTTCGGCCTAGGCTCGGCTTGCGATCAGGGAAAAATAATTAAGTACATTCATCTTGATTTAAAAACAGGTTTATATAAAAAAAAAAGTGGGCGGTTGTTCATTTATAATCCGGTTTTCAGTGACAAGTACTTTGTTCTTCTTTCTTCTTCAAAAAGCAATTAATTAGCAACGGCCGATCAGCCATATTAAAGTCATCAGCTTTAAGATAGTCCTACACGTAATAGACAATTAGCTTGATTAGCAGGTAGTAGGGCAAGTAGCCCCATAATACAACAAGCGCACATGACAAATAAAAACAGTCCAAAATACGGTACTATCAGAACAAAGTTACAATTAGAAAGGAACGGTGTACATTGTCGAGAGAATAAGCTTCTCAGTAAAGTGGCTTGCGGCCTTACATCCGGGTCTTTGAAATAAGTATCATTTAATCCACGACTCTCTTCAATTATGACGAGCAAATGATCTACAACACCAACAAGGCCAAATTGTCAACACACTACGGCTAATTTCATTTATAGTTGAAATTTAGAATTTTTGAAAAAAAAACAACAGAGATTCATATCATTTTTTGTCCTTCGAAAATATTGATGCATCTAAGAGAAACACAATGCCTACAACGATTTGTGATTATTTCAGTCACATTTTAAGTGAAGAACCTTAATGGATCACCTTTAAAGAAAAGTAATTAGCATAGTGATCGTCCATGAATAGTTAAAAAATAGCATAGTGGGGCTGATATTAACTTGTGGGATCAAACGGTTGAAGCGAACATAACCTATCACCACAGCCCAGGATAGTGCGCTAGTCTACTACTCATTTACCAGTGCCTTTTCATAGAAAGAAGCAGGGTGTGGATCCTTTCTATATCCCTCGCATATTGTTCAGGGTATTATATATCAATTAAAATAAGTATTTTTTACCAGATTCAGTGACACATCCCAGTAGTTTGATGACATGACAATGAGGCTTGAGGTTCTTCATCACTTCAAGTTCTGACAACAAGTCTTTTCTTTCTTTATCAGTAGGGTTATCTAGGATGAACATGTTGGTTCATAATTCAAAATAAGGGGGAAGTTCATAACTTAGTATGCATTAATCTAGACTACATGCGGTACCTTTCAACATTTTGACCGACACTGTAATTGTTCCGTCTCTCCCTCAAAGCTGTGATGCTTCTCCTTGCGCGACTTGTCCAAATGCACCCATTCTCTGGGAACTTCCCATGAAAGCGTTCCTGGGTGCAGTGGAGCATATTCATTTATTTCTGAATAAGGTGATATTTCTGGGGCTGTTCCTTCTGAAGGTAACTTCAACTAAGGCCATGTATTGGCTTGTAGCATGATGGTTAGTAGTGTTAACGTTTTCACTGCTTCCATCAAATTCCATTCCTTCGTTTTGCTGAAAGAAAGGAGAAATGGCACTCAATATATTCAGCCTATGGGCGTGGTTCGAAAGTGTGTATGCGCGTGTGTGGACAAGGGGTAAAAAGGGGTGGGCAAAGGCCCCTTAACAGAGGTTTAACCTGGGAAATGCAGTGCATTTCATTGCATGGGCCGTTTGCAGTTGGGTCACGTGACCACAATTTTCCTCAAAATATTATATAAAATGGGCTGTAAAGAAAGTCAGAATTGGCAAGAACATATATCGAAAATACCAAGATGTCCAAGTTTGAGGTCCCTAGCATTATTGAGTAAATTAATACGTCAGATTTAGAGTTCATCTATGGTCAGGAAAATGATACTGGAGGGAAAGATGACTGTGACTTAAAGAGTTCCGTGTTAGTGTTTACTCTAAACTTACAAGTTCAGGTCCTCCTTCCCCAACAGCAATTACATCCAACCTAGAGAAAACAAACAAACAAATCCAACATCAGGTTAATTATCTTAATTTTAAAATAGCGAGAGGAAGCAAGTCAGACTGGCCAGTAAACGATATGAGAAAGCTCACTTCTAGCCAGTGGCTCGGCATCCGGTGCATACATTGTGTATTGGGTATGTTGTAGGTTCTCATCATTTTTCAGAAGGTTCTCTTCCTCGCTTTCTGGTTTTCCTCTATCCACAAATATCGGCACTTTTAAATTTCAATTTGATCCGGAAACAGCAAAAGAAGAGCCACTCCCTGGATGTCTCACTACTAACTCCCCTTCTTAATTAAATAAGCCCGAATTAATAATGAGAAACTACTGCAATTGCTGTCCTTCTAAAGGGGGTAATTGGTTTTTGGTCTGAAAACGCTGGCAAATTACAACACAACGCGTAACTATGAAATCTGCTTATATTGATTAATTTACATGCTTCGTTCAGTCCAAGCAAAAGTAACTGTTTGCCACCACCCTATGACAAACATTATTTAATGGCTTGCATGCATTTGGTCTTTTCCTCCAACGACTTCAACTCGTGATGTTTTGAAAGTTCTCAAATTGCACTCGCCTACGGCTCGTGCAATTTTGAGAACTTTCAAAACATCACTCGTGCCCATAAATCACGAAATGCATCCGCGTTCATACGATTTCCTATACATATATAACACCTCTATTGACTTCTGCTGGCTCAGTTGGAGCAGGTGTTAAAATATCTAAAATTGAATAAACATGCAACACATTGAATCCTAAAGTAGAAAGCAACACCCATGATGGCTTAATGCAAACGATGACGAAGACTTGTACCTTCATGCAAGAAAACAAAGAGAAAAAATTATAAGAGAAATGAGTGGATGCGTAGGATTTTTAAGAGGAGAGTACGCATTATTATCAATACGTGCGGCCAAATGACAAACTTTCCTCTGTAAAGCGCGCCTTTTTGGGGGCCAAACGGGAAATGTGCGGGCTGAAAATACATTTGCCGCCCTGATACTGACTGGCTGCAGAGCTGTCAAACAACTTCGCTCGGCCAATGAGATCTTGAGGATACCATTTCAATGCAAAAACACCAAGATAGCAACTGAGTTGGGAATAAAAAAGTTCGAGGAAAGAACAATTACAGTGGATCTCAAAACAGTAAGTTCAACAGACTTGAGACAAATTCTGCGAAAGTTATTTGTTGAAGTGAAAACAGAGAAACGCCAAGCATTAACTCCAAGTGTATTGACTGGAATTATAGAGCAGCCATTCATCGCCATCTAACGTGTGCTCTGACTCAGCCGAAACATTAACATTTTGCAAGACAGCGAATTCATATCTGCTAACAAAATGTTTAAAGCGAAGGCCAAGCTGTTTACGAAACAATGGGAAACCAAAACACAAATCATCTATTCAGTCAGGAGATATGCAGAAATTGAATCGATTCTTCATGGGAGGACAGAACAAGGACAGCGCTTGGGAAGTTGGTTGAGTTTCCACTTATTTGGTTTTCGTTGAGATTTCATTTTGCTCCCCGGGGTAGAGAGGGATGGCGGGAGTTCGGCAGTCATTTGAAACAAAAACTGATGACACTGGAGCTCGTTATGTATGTACGATTTGGCCTTGTGTATTGATAACAATGATAATCAAATGACTTTTGTCGGGCATACAGTTTTGTGTCCCTCGTAGCATTATTTGCACCCTCGCTCTGCTCGGGCGCAAATGATGCTACTCGGGCTACAAATAAACTATATGCCCTCCAAAAGTCACGTGATATTCCTATTGTCGGAGACCCTTGGTAAAAATTGATGGAACGATACACGACCTAAACAGAAAGGAATACAAGAATTTCTTCGCTACGCAATAGTTTGCGTTACTAGTGTTAAAAAATACAAAATACACCGCAACAAATGAAAGCAGGACGGCAAGAATATCAGGGGGAAAACTGTAGCCGACGAAACAAAACAAAACGTAAGGAAATGGTTTACTTAACATATATTGTTCTACAGAATCAAAATAATATCCTGCTCCCGACTCTAACAACACTTTAAAAGCAACCTCAAAGCCTAAATCCCCATTATAAATCAATTTCAAACACACCTGTACAAAAAAAAATTGATTTTTCGTTCCCGGGTGGATTTTAAACACTTGCTTAGAAAATTTGAATTTTCTTGAAAAGAAGTTGCAGTAAAAAACGTTTTTTTTTTATCTGTGGGTATGAACATAATCAAAAGTGATAAAAGGCTCGAAATATTAGTCCATGAGAATTCCACGAACACTGGTTCGTCTCCTCATTACCACAAAAATGTCTAAGCAAGGATACTAAATTTACTTTTCACGACTAAGCGGACTATGCACTAACGGAGTCCGCTTCAAAACTCTTTGAAGACACTTTGAAGTGTGACAGAAAATTGGCGTTACATTCGATTCTCGCCAATTTGGACAGTGCAATGATTTGACGATTAGCCAATTATAGGCCATTTTTCAGCTCCCCCTCCTCAGGAGAGTTTTGTCAAGATAGGTAATTAAATATTCAAGTGAACAAAATGGCGGCTGGTCGCGGAGGAATGTTTATTTGCTCAAAGTTGGGGCAAAATATTTTAGAGATGGAAGTCGGAGCATTTGTCAGGATACAGAGAGTAATTTGGGACCATTTGCTGCCTTTTAAGGCTGAAGTTATCCACATGCGAGCTTTATTTTCGTTTCGTGCTAAATAAATTATAGCCTCGTTACCCTGTCTGTTCTGTTTGTTCTGTCGTTTAGTTATTGAATTATTCTTTTTATTAATGTGAAGAAATACTAACCTCTTACTGACCGAGCGCGAGGGCAGTACTGAGGAATATTGAAGATCCAATATTTTGTTTTTCGGGGGGGGGGATGTTTTTCATCAAGGAACTAAACAATCAGAAAGACTGATGTGAACAACAACTGACCTTCGATAAGTCCATCACTTACTACACGACTGATTTCAAGGTTGCCCATCTTTCCATCTTTAGTCACCTCAGATAACAATGCCTCTACTTCGCTTGAACCCACTTTCTGATTAAATGTTAGCTCCATGTCTGCAATGACGCTTCCCTTTCTAAAAAAAAACGAATAACCAAAACAAACAAAGACACATTAGTATATGGCTTGCAAGGTAGGCAAAAATGTACAGTGCAATCCTTTGTTTAGCAGATACGGACCAACTAGCTTAAGACGCCGCTAAATCCACTCAAAAGTAATGTTTCTGTCAAAGGTAAAGACCCAAGGGTAAATTTTAGAAAGATCTACGTTGAGGTGAAATCAAATTCATTAGCTAAAGTTAGAAAAGAGATCATTCTTGTGGTAAACGGAATTAGTTTAACTGCAGAGTAACTACTGTTATAGCTGACGTCAGTTAACAGAGGTCTTACCCGAGCAAACTACAGTCATTGGAATAGATTTGACCGCAGCCATTAACCAATCCACTTCAGTAAAATCAGTCCTTAACAGTGCATGACATTCATGGGCGACAGGAACACACCCAGGTGAGGTTTCAAAACCCTTTTTCTTTTATTCTCGACTTGAGGGTCAACCGATACTTAAAAGAGTTTTGCTTTGGCAGATTTCTTTCTTGCATTAAGGCAGAGAGAGTCCACATGTAATTCTACGGCTGTCACAACGTGACGAGTTCACCATCAAATCTGCTGCTCATAGTCAAAAGTTTTACGTAAAACATCTGGCTCGCTCCTTGCAAAACATTTTTGGCCGCCATAACTGTCTAACAAAATCGATACACTATTACAGGATTACAGTTCTTGGTTGCAATGAATTCTGCAGTGTTGAACATATTTATCAAATAAAGAAGCCTCGGCTGGTCTCAGTTATTTTGTAAAGCACGCAGGAAGTGGTAGAGCACGAAAGAAGTGTAGGGGAAAACACGAGACCTAGGACTTCAGCCTAGCTGTCAGATTCGAGTGGCTTTCGAGAGAAGAACGATGCCTTCAAAGTTCCCTTTTTTAATAGTTTAATCAGGATCTAAAGCCAGGAAAGTAAAGATTCCTAGTCCAGAGGAATGCGGCCGCAGTGGCTCCTGAATACGACGTGTACATTACTGGAATGTATAATACGAAAGAGGGTCCTCAAAGCTTGCCGATGAAAATGCGAAATGCTGAATTGTATATTAAATGAGCTGCAGCTCTTACGCCTTGCAGTTGCTTGCTACAAGATTGCACGAACTAAAGTCAAAGTTGGAAAGACTAGACTACTCCCACTGGTTCTTTTCCGAACACAGGAGAGAATGTTAGAGCAAGCCCCCAACTGACCACTCATCGGGTGAGCGATGATATGAAATTGTGGAGGTTCACTTTGCTGAGATGACCGGAGATCGCTACTAAGCAAGCGAGCGGTACTACACTGCATGTAAATGGTTTTTGAGCATTTCTTTACAAAACGAAAGCTTCTCATCGTATACAGAGACAACTCAGTTGGTGTTTCTGTCGTTGTTTTACTTGTTAAGTATAATTTCGGCCTTCTTAATATATTTGCTAGGTTGAGAATTTGTTTATTTCGCTAAGTGTTTTGTTGGAACCTAGCAAGACTTGTTTCTTTCGTACAGTTTTCACACTAATGCTGTCAACAATGTTCTCCGTGAGCCATAATTACTCCTGAAAAATAACTCGTTAACATTACGTTTGTGTGAAGCAAAAACTTAAAAGCAAGCACAGCGTCATCAACCCGTGCTTTGATCTTCTGTTTGGCGCTGTTTCAGCCAATCAGAGCTCGCGATATATGGAAACATTAAGTATAAATGTTACTCAGTCACATGCTTATAAACAGGGTCGGTCCGTATAGTGAAAAACTGTGACGGAGATCTTAAAACGCCGCCCGAGACCATACGCCGAGGGCAGCATTTTCAAACAACCGTGAGCGGATACTAAAATGGTGTAAAAGAAATTTTTCCTTACCTCAGTTTTTTTTACTTTTGCGCTAACGAAACTAGAGCCATTGACTTCGCCTGTTACCTATAGGAAACAGCAGTAACATCGCATTTAACACATTGAGGAGTGACCACATAACATTTCTTTCAAGCAAAATTTTTCTTAGACGTATATGGGATGTTTCCCAAAATTTGTTCTAGACGTATACGGGATGCTTTCCCCCTTAGCCATCATGGTGGAAAAAAAAATTATATTGCAGGTCACATTAATTAGTTTTCTTTAGAACAGCGCTCCAGCTGAACTTGAAGACTGAAAGGCTACGTCAATTACCTTCTGATGAAAGAACTTTTACGTCTATCGTTCCAGTTAGTGATATATGCACAGTTAAGGACCTTTCTCGTATCGCTTCGCTTCACAGCAAACTTTATTTTCTAAATATAACTAAGAATATGACTGCATTGTGGTTGGCTGGGAGCGGCTAAATTCATCATTAACAGTGATATATTTCTCCCTTATAATAAAGTTGTCCCATGAAAGCTCAAAAAAGTGAAGATTAACACGAACAACTTATGATGTCGCGTCGGAAAATTCGATCCGATACCACTTGCTTACTGAGGGCTTAGTCAGTTTCAAATACTATTCCCAATGTCAATCGTTAAATAATAGGTTGTCGCCACATCATAAAAGTAACTCTTACAGCATCCTCTATTCGTTCGACTAGCGTTGCTGTTGTTGGATGCTCAAGTCTTCATATTCTGGTTCATACACTATGTTACTGAATTCAATTCCAACATCAAAAGTATTCTTTAACTCTTCTGTTAACAGGAGCAAGAGCAAAAAGAGCATTAGAATTATTCTTAAGACTAATATATACAGATTAAGCCTTGTAAGAAAGGTAATCCCTGAAGAAACTTTATAGAGGATACTGGCACATTCAGACATTCAAGTACACAGACTGATAAAGATGTCCATAAGATGTCCATAAGATATATAGTTTGTTTCTCATTAAAACAAAGGTGTTTATCTTCCAGTCTGAAAATTTACAATCGTTCCAACGTGGGAAACTGTTTTGAAATATGTTTGTGAATATGTGGGTAACTCTATTTGGCTCCTGAGTGTCTTTCCCACACCTTTGGGCTAATGTCTGAGCTGTAATTAGCTTTACCTATTTAATTCTTGGGTTGCACCCTCACGCAATTGAAAAATAATTTGAAAACCATTCAGCGAATAAGCTCAAGAAGTTATCATGTTATAGGAGATTAATAATTAGACACTTCTCCAAGTTTCAGGTCTGTACGTTTTCCCGATATTCAAATATTTGTCGAAATATTTTGCACGAATTTATAGAGCCCAGTATGGAGCATGCCATGTTCGTGTTCCTCTAAGGAACACCAACATGGCGACCGTAAAATAGTGTAAACATCTGGAACTTACTTTGGGTATATAGGCCGCAGATTATCTTAACTGATCAAGCAAACATTTAAATAAGCAATTTTCTTAATAATAATATATAACTTCTTAAAAGGCTAAATATGCCGAGCTAAGTATATATTTTTCGATAAAAACGTTCATAGCTTTATGTCACGCACCGCCATCACTCTGAAATTTAAAATGTGCCTGTTTTTAGACGAAGCATCTTCTTGAGCTGAAAAGTTGTTAAACAGAAATAAAGTTATCCCCTGTCATGTCTGATAAAGATAATAACTTTAGTGGGTCTTTAGTTTTGGATTTTAGAAAACGATGTCACGTGCAAGCCAAGAATATAGAGGCAGAGATGATCTTGGTTACCACTAATGGGCCCATCACATGCACATGCATAAATCAGCACATCGTGCTGAGAAAAAACTTATCATTTTGCATTCCCATTGTTAAGCAAAAACTAAACTGAAGTCTGTGGAAGTGACCACCGTGGCATTGTCCAATAAAAAAAAATGTAAAAGTAGTAAAGAATAAAGACAACATACCTGGTTCTTCGAAATTTGCTCTTGTCTTTCCTTTATGGAAAAGACAGATATATTGTCCAAACTGACGACAGGATTTCCCACTTGAACATACTTCCTCGCACAATCTACCTTTTCAAAAAGGCACACAAACAAAAAGAGATATAACATTTCAACACACGGAACGGAAAAAGACTTTTCTAAAAATTAGGAACAAATTAAGGAAACATGAAATGTAGTTTAACATTGCATCAAACATTTTGCATTGGTCTCAACATGTCACATGACTAACCAAATCTGTTATTATCCACTATACATTTACAACGCCAACACAATAAATACAGTTAAAGAAACTCGAGTTTAAGTTTGGGAGAACGATAAATGCTGTGAGAACACGATCCGCAGCGTTTTCGAGTTCTCCCAACGCTTCATGTTTGCGAGTTGGGATCAATATCAATATCTGGGCAACTGCGC
>JAEMPF020002404.1:0-13344 GCA_022496165.2 Catalaphyllia jardinei | reverse complement strand
CATACAACACTTTGCTTATGAATTTTTTACTAAATTTTTATTTTTTAAAATAATTTTTTTCAAAAAAATTTTTGACTTTAATAGATTTAGAACTCAGTTTTTTCACTTTGAATTGCACTAAAAACATAAAAATATAATCTTATATAATAGTATAAGATGGCTTGTAATTATGTAATCCATTATAAATTAAAGAATATAAGTGAACCAATATGCCCATTTTGTGATAGTCTGTTATTGGAAGTAAATAAAGCAGTTGAGCAATTTTTTTTTTCCATTATTTATTGTTATTCATTACAGTTCTATTAATACCAACACATATACTCCCTTACTTACAATACTTCCAATACCTAAATCTCTAAATATTGCAACACTGGTCAGGATGCAGGGGAATTCACAGGGTTTTAGCTACAACTATATCAGAGGATGTCTTTTCGTTAATCGATTTTCACTTTAGATATTTTGTTTTAATTGATATTTTCCAAATTGTACTTGAGAGATAACTTATTGATAAATTCGTGCATGTAGATGCCCTTACTATTGATTTTGTTTTGAGTAGATGTAATGGCGCATAGCTAGGGTAGTGTAGTTAAATTTATAGATTAGCTTTGTTTCTTTGGAGCTCGGAATAATACCGAACAAGAGTTCCTTCGTCGTCGGAGAGATCTGACAACAATTAGCTTCATTGAACCATTGGATAACTTTTTTTGTAAAGGAGTCAATAAACGGACAGTCAATAAAAGTGTGCTCAATAGAGTCCTTATTCCCACAATATAGGCATTCATCATCAGCTTTGATACCGAATTTGAAAAGTTCTTTCCCAGTTATTACGATTCTGTGAATTAGTTTAAATTGAAACTCTCTTAGCCTAGTTTCCTTACAGACATTTTTCAGTGACTTGAAAATACTGGTCCACGAGTCCTTATTTATAGAGAGATTTTCACTCCAACGTGTGGGGCCCGTTTGATCATGGGTGTGAGTCTTGGAAACAAGCAATTTATAGAAATCTCTTGACCTTGCCGTGCAAAGATTAATTTGTACTGAATCTTTCAGAAGAAATATATTGTCCTGACTGGTAAAGAACGATTTATCAAGGGTATCAGGGTGTTTGGCTATGGACAGGAGGTGCTTAGGAATGGCGCTGAGCACTTGATAGTATTGTAGAAAACTGGTTCTGCATGAATATTTAAGTGAGAATGCTTGAAAAGTTAACAGATTGCCGGTTTCATCTAATAAGTCCTTAATAGAGATAATACCCTTCATGAACCAGTCCCTCCAAAAAAATTGTTTCCCCCCAATAAGTATTTCTTTGTTGTTGAATAATATTAAATTTTGTTTTTGGTCATAATCATATAGGTTTTTTAAATCATTGAAATTATCAAGGATATTCTTATAAAAGACTGGTAAATCTTTGAAGTGTTTTGTATCGTAGTTCCACCTTAAGAGAAAGTTTAGGCCACCCACTTTCTTAAAGAAATGGTTCGGAATGGTGCACCAGTTACTGTTAACAGATTTTATCAATCTAGGGATCCATGCAAGTTTTAAAGCTTTGAACATAATACTTGTATCAGTCATGCGGATTCCTCCTCTATCTGGGTCTTGATAAAGGCCAGATCGTTTTATTTTATCCTTTTTGTTTCTCCAAAGAAATCTAAACAATTTTGTTTTTACCAAATCCGCCGTTCCTTGAGGAACTATAAGGTTGGAAGCCGAATAAACTAATTGTGATAGACCCAAGATTTTTAGTATCATAACTCTTCCGAATATTGTTAAGTCTCTTGAACTCCACATATCCAGTTTAGTTTGGAGTTTTCGAATCTTCTGGCTAAAATTGAGGTCGTTGTTCCCTTTTTCATCATAAGAAAAATGGATCCCAAGAATTTTCACAGGACAACGAAACCATGAAATATTTAGAGGTTTGTTTTTATTATTCATCCATTTTCCTAACCAAATCGCCTTTGTTTTCTTCACATTTAAGTAGAGACCAGCTAGTTTCCCAAAGTCTTCCACTATTTTCAGTGTTTTTTCTAATGATCCTAAGTCAGCGTTAAATAGGGTGGTGTCATCTGCAAACTGAGAGAGCTTGATTTCATTTCCAAATATCTCGATGCCTTTCACGGTTGAGTCCTGACGAATTTTATTAGCAAGCAGTTCGACTGAAAGAATAAAGAGGTAAGGAGAGAGAGGGCATCCCTGACGCACTCCTTTAGACGGTTTAAACCAGTTCGTTCTATTGCCGTTATTGACTACAGTACTCTCTATGTTTGAATAAAAAGTGCTGACCCAGCGTTTCATGTCAGATCCAAAATTAAAGTAGTCGAGCGTTTTCATTATAAAGGGCCATTCGAGAGAGTCAAAGGCCTTCCGAAAGTCTAGTGATGTTAATATGCCTGAGAGATTCTGTGTTTTTGTTATTTCCATTACGTCGTTTATGAGACGGATATTTTCTCCTATATAGCGTCCTTTAACAAAGCCTGTTTGATCTGGGTGAATTAGGGTTCCAAGTATTGGTTCGAGACGTTTTGCAATTGCCTTGGCGGCAATCTTAAAGTCGACATTAAGTAGCGTAATCGGTCTCCAATTAGAGAGATCTAAGAGCGAACCTTCCTCTTTTGGGGTAAGTGTGATTATTCCCCTTCGTTGAGAGATGCTAAGTTCACCTTTCGCATGTGCTTCGTTAAAACTTGCTAATAAATCATTTCCCAGTAGATCAAAGAAATATTTATAAAATTCTATTGTGAAGCCGTCTTCTCCGGGGGCTTTATCATTCTCGAAGGTTTCTAGAGCTTTTCTGCACTCGTCGTATGTTAGTGGACCTTCGAGATTATCTCGGTCTTCGTCCCTGAGGGTTGGGATTTCTAGATTACGGACAAACAAATCGCACGCTTCATCTGAAAAGTTTCCTTCGGATGTATATAGATTTTTATAAAAAGTTTCAATTTGATCTAAAATCACATTTTCATTATTTGTAGTTGATTCATCTTGCAATCTGAGCTCACTGATGGTCTTTTTATTGTAGTTTCGTTTTTCTAGGTTGAAGAAATATTTTGTTGGCCTCTCTCCGTTTTCTACCCAACGACATTTAGCTCTAAACATAGCCTGTTTACCCTTTTCCTCATAGATCAATTTGAGCTCAGATTTAAGATTTTCATATTCTTGTAACGTTTCATCGATATCGGGGGAGGAAAAGTTGTTACAGATGGTGTTATCTAGCAGGTCAAGTTTAAACAAAATGTCATGTTCACGGTCTCTAATCCGTTTGCATTTACTTTTGGAATATGAGATCGTCGCCGATCTTATTTCCATTTTGATCATCTCCCAAAAGAGTCTCTTATCGGTTAGATGGCAATAGTAGTTAAGTGCTTGCGAGTACGTGTCACGAACCCTGATAACATACTGCTCATCGTTTAGGAGGGTGTTGTTGAATTTCCAAAATCCCGGGCCTCTGGGGCATTGGTTTGGTAATGATAATGAAATGAATATCGCGTCATGGTCAGGAGCGATTGCTGGACAAATCCTCGTGCTTTTAACACTTAGTGTGAGGTTTTTTTGCAACTAGAAAGAAGTCGATCCTAGATTTTACCTTTAGAGATTTTGACTCGTATGTAAACTTACATAATTTGGGGTGCCGAACTCTTTGAATATCTACTAAATCAAACATTTCCATGGTCGTGTAGACGAGATTACTGTAAACTGTCGGCCTCCAAGGTGCACCCCTATTTTGTCTTTTTTTGACAATGTGCAGTTCCAGTCACCACCAACAATTAATGAAGTAAGTTCTGTTTTGTCAATAATGCAGTTGTTAAGCTCTTGCATGAATTGCAGTTGATTGGCTTGGTTATTTGGTGCGTAGATATTACAAAGTGTGAGTTTATGGCCACTAAAAGAAAACGTAATTAACACTATTCTGCCTGAATTGTCGGAATAAGAATAATTGACTTGGATTTGCGCCGTGGGATTAATTAAAATACACACACCCTTGCTATGCTTTGTGCCATGCGAGAAAAATACCTCGCCACCCCATTCTTTTTTCCAGACTTTTTCATCAGTTGGCTCAGAATATGTTTCTTGTAAAAAATATATGCAAGCTTTTTGGTCTTTCAGAAACGAAAAGACAGACCTTCTTTTGATCTGATCTCTAATTCCCCTAACGTTAAGAGAAAAAACATCGAACTTACTAAGAGAGTTGTGTAATTGCATACCAGTGGCAAATGAGAGGAATATGTAAAAAACAATAAATGATTATAATACGCACACGTACACAAATAAACAAAGTTAGCCAAAAATAAAGAACAAATATAGACCAACAGCAGAAACAAACAAACAAACTACAAGTACAACTCTTAAAAAAAAATTATTTCAGAGTTTTCTCCTTTCGAATCTACCTGCACCGTCCTCTCCCCTAGTAAGGGATAAAAAATACTTATTACATAGTTTTCTTGGCGACTTATTTAGAGGTGGTCTAGATCTTCGGGTTCACTAATCTTGATTGGCCTACCAGCTGGTGAAGTTTTAACAAAAATGGTGCCGTCAAGTGACCAAACACTGAGTAACTCACCATCTCTCCTTTTCTCATTTGCCTTCTTCATGATTCTCCTGCGATACGAGGTTAGATTTTCATTAATATAGATCCTGTTAGCCACAGTTGTTGTCGCGTACGAAGAGCCAGGGAAAAGATCGGTCGTCTTGATGCTTTTCAGTTTAGTTCGCGCCCGATACAGATTTGATTTAACTTTATGGCTGATAAATTTCGCGATGATAGCCTTGTTACCCTTGTTGTTGAGTTTGTGAGAGATTTCGATATCTTGAGGGTCCACAGGGACCTGCAACGCCTCTGAAATTTTTAGGACAACCTCCTCTGGCGAAGAGTAAGCGCTCTCGGGGATTCCATGAAACTCGAGCGAATTCTTTCTAGTGTATTGTTCCAGTCGATCTTGTAGGTCATACAATTCTGTTATTTGCTCTTCCTGCTCGGCTAATTGATTTTTAACGGCGGCCAGTTCTTTTTCAGCATTCGCACACTGTTTTGTAGTTAGGTCTAAACTCTCCTTGATGGCAGATAATTCAGCTTTCTGTTTATATACGGTACTCTTAAGTTCCATTACCTCACCACTGATTCTCTTATTCTCAAGCAAAATGTTGTTGACAGTAATTTGAATATCTACTAGCATTTCTCTGAGGTCACCGAGACTAGGCTCTTGAGACATTTCCAGGGGTGTTTCTGTTGACGAGTCTTCTTTCTCATTAGCTTCGATCTCCGCCATGTTTGCTCGCTTTGGCGTTGCAAGTTCTTCTTCGGTCGACCCACGGTCTCCTCTTTTATGTTTCCGGCCTTTGTTTACCATTAGTTCGTTTAAGGCATCATTGCTTGAGGCTCATACGCCAAGATGTTGAACTATTGAAGAAGAAATTCCCAAAACTTGGGGACGTGGACTCCTGCTTCAAAAGTCGCGCCACCGCACGCAAACGCCACGCATGCTCTCTCCCTCAGTTGAGCAATGCTGTAGTGAACAAGATTTGAAAACTATAAATGGTATGAATACCTGTATAAATTGTGGTTTAGTTCATGGTTATGATTTTGTAACAGAGAACTTCAACTTTTATGACAAAATGTATTTGATACAACAAAAACCAATATATCATCGAAAATACCATATTGAGAATGTGATAAATAGTATATCTTATGAGAATGATTTTCAATTGACTTTTCAACAAAGAGAGAAGATCCATAAAGTATTCATTGAGATTGATAGTGTTCTTCATAGGGTTAATGATGAGCGTAAACGGATGATTAGTATTAAATTTATTATAAAGCAATTATTCGAGATGCTCGGGCTTCCTTACAAAGATATCCAAGTAACGAAGTCGAAGAGGATAATCAGATATTATAAACAATTTTGGAAAAATGTTTTATTATTGGTTGGTGATAGAATCCAGTTGATAATTAAGAAGTGAATTTTTCATCGTATTTACTGAGATACTTATCAATAATAGGACTGTTGTCTGTCACATAATCATTAATGTTCTTCATTGTATTATGAAGACATGAATTGTAATTTCCACTTCTCATCATATCCTTTATCTCATTCAAAAGATGTTGATAGCTTTGGTAAGCATAAATACAATTTTGGATCTTGAGATCAAGGTTTTTATGTGACATCCAACCCTGAATCAAAAGTGCTGCTGTACTGATTGCAATCAAACTGATGCCACCAGTTGCTATGCTGCTTGCTAAACCTCCAGATGCAAATATGATGGACAATGAGTTGCCTAATAATTTCCATTCTTTGAAACGTTTCAATGCCAGCTTGTAAGCAAAACACTTTTTATGATATGCGCGATAGTAAGATTTTAATTCATTTACCTGTTCTTCTGTTAGTTCATCTGAAATGTGATTCCAGTTGAATATGCTTTTCAATGGTCCTTTATTGTGAATTATACCGTTCAAAGTTTTAATACTTTTTCGTGACTCTTTCATATATTAATAGCTTATATATTTATCTCAAATATTTTATGAAAATAGATTTAACGATACATAAATTTAATGTAAAACGTTGCATAATTACCCCCTTTTAAATTTGTTCCACCATATCTCATACTCAAATAAATGTATGGATTGGTATTGATGTCAATGTGGAAAATAGTATGAAGAACAAATGGAGTCCAACTAGATTTTTGCATGATGGATAAACTGAAAACATCTCCATTATTGATTCTGAATTCATTATTAATTCCTTTATAAAAATCAGTGTAAATAATATGGTAAAAACCGGAAATTGATAATTGAATATGAGTCTTTTGGGAAGAAACGATTTTGAATGGATAAACATCAAAATCTCCAAACTCAACATAGTATTTTTCATTATGAATTAAATTATTTGTGTAATGATGATATACATTTCTTAAAACCAATTCATCCACTATTGTTTTTAAAGTATTTAATTGTTTTCTATTAACTACATCACTATCTAAAGTACCATCAGCTACTCCAGTTATTTTTTATTATTCATATCGATTGGTACCTCATATTTTATAGAATCATTATCATAATAATAAATACGATCCCATAAATTTACTGGTACATCATTAACTATACCTTTGACACCATAAACAATAACAAAAATAGTAGTTTGTGGATCAGTTTTACTTTTTAATCTTATATCAATATCTAAATCATCAAAACTGGGAAAGATGATGTTTTTAGAAAAATGGATGATGCTTCTTGTACTTATTCCATTTATTTTTGAATTTATTTTAATCACTGATAGAGTTCCACTTGATGCATTTATCTCATCAATTGTAATACCATCTTCAACATACATTTCATAAACCATTGTGTAAGAACCTTTTGGTAAATATACCAAATCAATTGATAGTCTGGTACTATAATAACCTATACTTGAATCATAATCAATCTTGAATTCATAAGTCTTTTTATTAACTGAATGAAAATCTTTATTTTGAACTCCAATTTTATGAATGTCATCATCATCTTCTTTGAACTCATCATTGTCCATCACTCTTTTGAATACATTTTCTTTATTGATTGACTCAATTGAATTCTCTTCTGATTCTTTTATTTTCTTATCAATTATACCATTTATAACTGTATTATTATCAACAATTGCATTAGCGACAAATTTTACATTAGCAGCATGTGTGGCTTGGTGATCTTCTGCTTCTTTCAAATTAATTATATTTTGATTTCCCATATCATAGCCTCACTTCCATCTGTTAATAAGTAATCTATCTCAGAAATGAAACGGACTAAATAGTCTCGTGTACTTTTTAAAAGTTCAAAATTAACAGCTTTATGTTTTATTTGTTCATAATTTGGATTTTCTCCATCATCTTCAACAATTGTTTTAACATTATCAATGAAATGACCACCAGCATTAAAATCTGCATTCATTGCTACTGTGCCATCAACATGAATAAATTTGTCTGTATTTGCAGCATGTGGTATTTTAGCAATTTGAGAATCGACAAATGCTTTGCTGACTAAACTGTTATCATCAAAAATACCATCATAATAGGGTTCACAATTTTTTATTATATTTTGATTGAGATCAAAGTATTGTTTTCCATCTTTATCTTTTAATTTTATAGAATTTGAGTTCAAATATCCTTTATTAACAACACTTCTCAAATCTTTTATTATGACACTATATTCATCATCTGGTTGATGATCAGAGACATTGTTAACATTGATAATATAATTGTTTTCCATATTTAGATCTCCAAACATTGGTCTGCTTCCATCTCTGGGAAGTAATGGTGTAGTATCTATATGGACTTTTGCTATTTCAGTGTCAACGTACTTCTTATTAGCAGCATTATCGTATGCTACAGGATCACCTAAACCATCAATAAGATTGCCATTGAGATTTAAATTCTCAAAATAGAGAATTATATGATTATCAACAACATCACGGACATTAAAAATAGTATGGTCGAAAGTTGTTGAGTATTTACCCTTCACCACTCTTGAATAAAACAGAAATTTAATGTTTTTATTGTATTGAGAACCATAATATCTGATTTGAAATCTTATCCCATCATCTACTCCAGCTCTTCCATCAGTTGTGAATTGAATGATTGATTTAGTGTATTTACCATCAATTTTATCACTGTCAAATGTTTTCATGACGAAATGACTGTCAACATGGACATTGAAAATTATTGTATCATCAACAAGAAAACCACCAGCATCACCAATAACAAATATTTCAAAAATAGAAGTGTAACTACCACTCTCTAATTGATTACCTTTCATTTTTATACTGGACCATGCTTCTCCATTAAAACCAGTATCATCACCTTCTTTCTCAATTATATATGCATCATTATGCGCTTTGTGATTTTGAAAAAAATGGGCTGGTGATGTATTCGGTGGTTGTTTTACAGTTAATTGACTCTTGTCACCAAAGTCTTTATAAAATCGGAAACTTGGTTGTAAATGATAACTATTTTGACTGACTTTAGTATGTTCTTTCAACACTTTTAAACTGACTGCATCATTGTCGCCAGTAGACTCACCAATATTAGTTAATCGCTTCTCTTCAATATCATAATTACCATCATCTGTTAAATTGAATCCAACACCAGGTAGTCCACGTTTACCAATAGCTGATGATGATGAAGGTAAAAGTCCGTTTGAATAACTCATTTATATTAATAGATTATATTTTTTCATTGAAATTTTTAGTGGTGAATTTTCGTGGCTTATCGATATAAACAAAGGAATATGGTTCCTTAGTTGCTTTTTCATATGATTCTTTTAAAATACTGTTTTCACGGCAAATTAAACTCTTCTCATTAGCACTTGGAAACTCATAAATGGAGAAGTGAGAACAATTCAATCTGATGTCTTTTGGCGTCTTATAATAACTTTGACTCAGATAAATCACACTACAATTTTTATGCCGTCCTCGAATAAAGTAGTCGATTAATGGTTTTTGGTTTTTATCACATACATAATCATCAAAAATGACGATTTTTTGTGAGTCAGAGTCAAGATCTTGAACTGGAATAATTTCATCATTTCTCGCTTCAATAACATCATAACCAACCTCATCGCTTATTGGTTGAAAGACATCCATGAGATTCTGATACTTGGACTGTTCTAAATTTTTAGCATACAGATAAACTTTATCAAAATAAAGCAGATTGTAGATCATATGCATTAATGTATTTGTTTTCCCTGAACCACTTGGACCGCAAATTAGCATCCGAAAACATTGATGAGGCATGAAATTGTATATTTGTCTAAAGTTTGATACCACATCATCTTTAACATCATAATTCGATATTCTCATTATATTATATTGGTATATTAATTCAACATGGTGTTCAACATGGTGTTCAACATGGTGTTCAACATGGTGTTAAACATGGTGTTCAACATAGTGTTCAACATGGTGTTAAACGTTGTTTTTTGTATATGATTTATCATTTTTATGTAATGTAATAATATAACAAAAATGAGTTTGCTTAAATGGAAAGAACTTGCAAAAAGTAAAACAAAATTAGGGAATAAAATCAATTATGTCCATGATCTAATCACACAAAATAAAATCGGTCAGGAGACAAGCAAATCATCATTCGAAAAGGTGTTCAAACCAGTGACAAGTAAATTAGATGATGTAATTGACAGTAATTTGAATTTAAGGATGCCTCAAAAGAAAAAAAGACCACCAAAGAAAGATGAGCCTGGTATTGACTATATGCCTGAAGTTGATCCATATGAAGAAATGGATGTAGAAGGTCTGATTAATTTTGGTGATTATGTACCACCACAGCAGGAGAAACAAATAGTACCAAAACCACCAACATATGAAGAATCTTTACAAGATCTTATTGAAGGGAATAAGGAGATATATGTCGATCCCCAATATTTTCCAGAAGATCCTCAAGAGCTTGAATACGATATATATGATGATGATGATCCTGATCATGATTTAATTTTAGATGATGTTAATATTCCTACTTATCTTGATGTGGAATCTCGCATAAATCAACCAGAAATGACGAATAAGAGAAAAAAGAAATATCTTGAAAAGATTATAGAAGATGCAGATCATAGAAGAAAGCAATTGGTTGGTTTAAAGACGAAAGCAACAAAAGATCATAATAAGGGTAAAATATCAGAAGATAAAAAGACAAAGCTGCATAAAAGAATAGACAAAGCAAGATCAGTTTTGGATGAATATGCAGATTTTTATTATTATGAACTGAATGATATGGCTAAAAAGAATCAAAAAGGTTCTGGTATTAGAGGCCGAAGAAGAAAACAGAGAGGTGGAAATGTTATGTTTTTTAACGATCCCAAACAGCTTCTCAAGAAATTAGAATTGATTATTGGTGAAACTGTTGCAGGTAACACATCAATTAAGATGAGAAATACAGGAGTTAGTATATTGGACACATTATTGAGAATGTCAACAATCAATAGACAACAATTTAATAAATTGTATAATCAGTATTTCAAAGTATAATTGTGTAAAGTTATTATATACATGGATCAAGAGATTGTTTTATCATCTTACAGAGTCAAAGATCAAGGAAACAACACTCCTCAGAATTTTATAACTAAATTCAACAAGCCCATAATATTGGATAGAAATTCCCAATATGTAGTTGGCTTGAACCGAATCATTAACATGTCATTCACATGGTTTAATGTAAATTCATCATACAACAATCAGCTAATAAAGTACAGCTCTGATAATGGTTCAACATTTCACAACATCACTTTCCCAGCAGGAGTCTGGAACTATACTGACTTTGATACATACATTAAGGACATAACGAAGATTGTCAAAGATGGTGCTAATAATAATGAGTATCCTATCACTCTCGAATTTGATAATACAACATTTAGGGTTACAATCACATTAGCCAAGAATTATCAACTTGATTTAACTGCAAGCAATTTCAATGACCTGGTTGGGTTTGATAAAGAAATATTAAATAGTGAACAGAATATTGGACCAAAGGTGCCTAATCTCAGTCAAGATACAGACATTCTTAATATTCATTGCGACCTTATCAATGATTCACTTGTAGACGGTCAAGGTACAGACATCATTTATTCCTTCTCAACCAGTGTGCTTCAACCTAGTTACTCATTCACCATTGAACCAAGAAGAGTTACATTTAATCCCACTAATAAGAATAGTATAAGTAGTATCAGGATATACATCACTGATGGAAAAAGAAGATTAATTAACCTGAATGGAGCTGATACATCTTTTTCATTAATTCTAAGAAGGATAGAATAATATAACATAGTATTATAATGAAACCATTTGAATTAACTAGGGTTTATCATCCAAAACTCGGTATTTTTGTGGACAAACATGTAGGATCAGGGATTATCGTTGATAATATTTTCAAACCAATGAAGAGTGCTGCGTCATCTGTTGTAAAAAAGTTCGCCAAGAAATCAGGTGAGAAAGCATTAAAATCAGTAGGTGAAAGGGCAGGTAAAAAGACATCTGAGAAGTCAGGAGACTTGATAATGAAAAAGCTTAGGAATATGAGAATTGATGATGTAGGAAAAAGAGCTAAAATAGTTCCATCACAACAAGAAGAAAGTACTGATATGTTAATCAATAGACTCATATCAGGATCAGGTTTGAAAAGAAGGAGTAGAGTAAAAATTATGTAATATAATAATATAATGGCTTTCAGAACAAGTGAATACTTACAAAGATATGAATTGGTTCGATATCAATTAGATGATGTTATTCGGATCCCAGCTGGTGGTCAACACCAACAAAAAAATGGGTACAAATTTACGATTAATGACAGGTCTTCATACTACGATTGGTATAATGCTTATTTCGAAGTACAATTTCAGTTGCAAAAATTGGCTGATGGAGCACGCTATGTTGTTGCAGATCGTGCAGCAGTTATCAATGGAGCCCATTCACTGATTAACCATATTATGATAAAGAGTGCTGGTAAGATTGTGTATGATACTAATAATCTCCATAAAGTTACTTTTGTGAAGAACCTCCTTGAATATAGTGATGATTTTAGTCGTAGCGTTGCTAAAAACTCTCTTTGGTATTTAGATACAGATTCTACCTCTGCCAACACTAATACAGGTTATCAGGCTAGAAAACTTTTGATGACAGACGCAGATGTTCTCAAAGATGTTAATGTAATCATACCTCTTAATCGTTATAGTTTTTTTGAAGAGTTGTATGAACGAATGCTAGTCCCAATGCAACTTGAGTTTAATATAGAGTTACAGAATGATGATGAATTAATATTTAAGGCAGGCGCAGCAGATGATGGTCGAGTGGTTGTTAATAGATTCCTACTATGGGTCCCAAGATTGTTACCAAAGGACAGCTTATTTGATAATTTTATCAATTCCTTTATGAAAGAAAAGACTTGGACGTACAAAAGAGAATTGTATCAGGTTTCCGCACCAACACATAGCAGTGGGTTCTTCCAAATCTCCTCCAGTATTGATAATGTTATTGCCATCTTTGTATATCTACAACGAGCTAAAACAAACAATGCAGATATGAATCCGTACCTCTTTGATACTTTCAAATTAGATTCAGCCGACAACGTTGCTGCTAACCATCGTTATTTGACGACATGTAGATTGGAATACGGGAATGGAATATTTTATCCAGAAACTGAATACGATTCAGAATCAAAAGTAAGGATATTCAACGATTTAATGTCTTATGGTATGAGAAAGAATAATTACAACACCGGCACACAGCTCAACGTAGCTAATTACAACTCTCTTTATTCTCTCATATACTTTGATTTGTCTTTTCAAACAGAAAAAGTAACTAGAGACCCAAAGCAGTTGATATT
>JAEMPF020002403.1:0-13354 GCA_022496165.2 Catalaphyllia jardinei | reverse complement strand
TTTTTAATAATTCTTAGAATTTATAACTGTTTGATCCTTCTTTTTTTGACTATTTTGTAATATTGTGATTTGATTTTATCTATATTTTATTTTTTTGTTTTGTTTTACAGGACCTGCATTGATAGCAGTTTTTTTTTCTCTCTTAAAACTGAAGCAGCAATCCTGTATAAATATGTTTAAACTATTATTATTATTACTGACTTCAGGTTATTAATCTTAAAGCTTATCGAAAATACGTAAGCTCTAGACAATACCTCAACGATGGTCATGTTTTCGTTTTTTTACTGGCCTTTACTTATGTTTTCCACAAAGATCCTGTTTAGATTTCTCGATCTGTAAACTTTTAGTTTCTATCGGTTGTTTCAAGAACTTTGTAGTTGCTTCTGAAAGTTGCGTAAAAGTTTTTGAGTAAGTACACCATAAAACATGTTTTATCCTCTAGTCGTGCCGGGTGGCCCACACGTAGATACCGATATAATATTTCTGTGAGAGTGCATTTGTCAGTCAAGTACTTGAAAAGAAACAGCATTACAAGTTGGACAGAGATCGCACAAGATGTAGGTCTAACAAATAAAAGACCCAGAGACCAGAGTCTCGTTTTTCCTCCTCGTTTGAACGACTGAGAGATTTCAAATACTTGTACAGTGGTTTATACATGCCAGCACTTAGATTCTCGGCTTTTCTTGCTGTACAATTATTAAGAGCAGACATTCCAAACTGGCATCACTCTCATTTCTTTGAAAACGTTTCTTGTTCTTAGCTAGATAGTCCTAAATGCGAACAATTCAGTTTTTTTTAATCCTTGATATTGTGATTTAGTACAAATTAAAAACCGAACAAAGAATTTCTAGCAATCTCATTGGCCGAGCGTTACCTTTTATGACGTTATATTTGCCGCGCCAAGCAATGAATATTTTTTCGAGGCCTGGTTATTAAGCTCACCACCTATGCCCTCACGACAAGTAAACGTGACAAACACAGTTACTAAACGAAGGAGGGATCGTTTCCAAAGTGACTGCTGTGCTCTTGGACCGAAAATCCTCTCAAGAACAGGTGTAAATTCAGTGATATGGCTATGTTGTTCGCCAGCAGGTCAGATCTATTGACTCACTGAAAGTTATTTTTCTTCAAACTAAACATGCTTATTTATAGAGGGCAATGGCAATAGCGATTAACGTCAATAAAACGATGAAACAATGCTAATGGATAAATTTAGATCTGGCAGTGATTCGCTTCGTTGTTTTACTTCTTTTTGCATTCCAGAAAAAAAAAAATATTAAGTCGCTGCGCGTATTTACTTTGGGGTAGCACTCCGCCTTAAATTCCTCTCTTCTTCGGGATTTTTATTCTTCCGAAAAACATTGGAACAGAACGCCATATCTTCTTCGGTTAGAAGCGGAAGAGTTCAAAACACGTGCGAGATTTTATTTTATTACATACGAATTTAATGCCTGATGTTTTTTTCGTATGCTAATTTTCAACGTTCACAAAAGCATTATTATCTATGGGCGCACGCTTTTCCAAGAATGTCTTTCAAGCCGTTCACAAAACGTGTTTTATCGGGTGAAAAACGTGTTTTGTCCGGTTGAAAACCACTCGGACGCCCCTCGTGGTTTTCAACCTAATAAAACGCCCCTGCTCGTCTTTTAAACATTGCTTCTAGCGCTTTCCATGCTGTAATGTTTTTATTTCATACATAATGAGATTTTTTATGACCGACACATTTCAAAAGTTGTAAGCCATTTCACGATAACAGCAAGATACATTGGTGTAACAGCAAGATACATTGGTGTAGCAGCTGTCGTAAGCTCAGTCTATTTGCTTTATTATTGTAGCAGCTGTTATTGTTTTAGGGCTAGGGGAATTGTTTCCGTTGTTTGTTCTATTGTGCTCCCAAAGAGTAGCAAGCCATTCATGTAAGACCTAACTAGAGCTGCTACATCAACCGCAAGAAACAATACAACTACAAATATTCAGTCTATGTTAACAACTAATAAATATTTCTTATTTGTTTTTTGTTTATACATTAATTTGACGACGGAAAAGATAATTAATGCTTTAAGAGCTAGAAGAAATCAATTTATATATGACATCGCGAATTTGCAAATGCCTATACAATTATGAAACATGAAAAGATAATGTGGTCAGCCTCGCTTTAAGAATAACCAATGTTAATTTTTTCCGATACATTTTAAACTGTGATCTTAAAAAGATGAAGGTCAACTGCGCACCTCAATCTTTTGGTCCTGCCCCGGAGGGGGCGTGGGGTACTCCCATTTATGGGCTATATAGGTATGTGCCGCGGAATGGGGTATGGTTTTTGAGGTTCTCGGTCCTTAAATAGGGTATCTTTTTAACCCTTTTGTTACTGTGTTCCTGGTGTGGTCCTTAGATAGGGTAGCTAAATTTTATTATATAATACTGGAGTGTGAAAACGCCATCCTAAACAAATGTTTCTTCTTAAATTTGGTGTACCCGTCTAAGTATTAACAAAATGATTGTGCAACAGCGGTTTAATAGCCTTGAATCGGGTGTCATTTTGCCGGTTTTAGCCTTAAAAAAGTATCAGTTTCCGCTTTCTTAGTCCTTAAAGAGAGTTAGGGTTCAAGAACCCTCGCGGTACACCCCTATCCAAAATTCGCAGGGTCCTGCTCGGTTTTCTCTGACAATGCCACTTAAGAAGACTCCAACTGTGAGAAGAAATCAATTTACCAAAAACATATCGACCCCAATTAAGGGACCTAACCACGATATCTTTCTTGGCTTATATTTGATTATATTTAACTCTCGTTCCAAATAGACGCGACCCACCAAATAGTTGCTGTTAATTGTTTTGCTCGACAGCGGGCACATCTTTCAAGGTTTATTTAAATTTGTTTAAAAGCTCTAATAAACAGTACCTTATTAGTAGAAGTCTAAATGAAAGGCTGCTCGAACAGCTAAGGTAAATTTTAATACCCAATATTTCGGTTAGGCAGAAGTAACCTTCCGAAACTACACAAACAAGGTCATCCTGGTCGCCCTATAGTCTCTAGCAACAGCCATCCCACCGAGCGTATTTCCCAATTCGTTGACCATCATCTTCAACCACTAGTTACCAAACTTCCTTCCTACATAAAAGACACCACCCACTTCCTCAACAGACTTAACAGCATCGGCCAACTACCCAATGCTATTTTACTTGTAACCCTTGATGTAGAATCACTCGATACTAACATACCCCACAATGATGGAATCCAAGCCTGCAGTGATTTTCTGGACAAACGAGTCAACCCTACTATCAACACTACAAGACTGTGATCTTATTCGGATGATCTTAACAAATAACACTTTCACTTTTAATGGACAACATTACAGACAGATCAATGGAACTGCGATGGGAACTAAAATGGCCCCCTCCTACGCCAATCTCTTCATGGGCAATTTTGAACAAAAAGCCCTAGCAACTGCTACACACTCTCTCCTGATTTGATGGCGTTACATCGATGATATATTCCTCCTTTGGACACATGGCGAAGAGAAATTGAATGATTTCATCACATATTTAAACAACCTGCATCCTACTATCAAGTTCACCAGTTCCTTCTCTTACAACGAAATCCCTTTCCTTAATTGATGTCAAAGTTGTGCTCCTCAACGGTAGACTAAAAACTGACCTCTATGTTAAACCCACTGACAAATATGGGTACCTCCTTAAATCATCCTGTCACCAGTCTCACACTAAACAATCCATTCCCTTTCGCATGGCTTTACGACTAAGAGGAATTTGTTCAACGGACGAGTTCTTTAACACACGGTCCGATGAACTCACAAGTCATCTTATCAAGAGAGGATACAAATACCGTTTTATTAAAGACGAAATGGGCAAAGTACGCCATATTCCACGCAGTAGAGCCCTCAAAACATCCACTAAAAAGAGTCCAACATAATTCCATTTGTAGTTACATTTAATTCAGCCTTACCTAACATACGTCAAGTCATTTCCAGCCATCTCAATATTCTTCGCTCTTCAAAACGTTGCCGAGCAGCATTCCCTTCTCCTCCTCTCATATCATACCGCCGATGCAACAACGTACGCGACATACTAGTCAGGGCCAAACACCACAGTCCACCCCGCCCCACCCGGCACAGGGTTCTTTCTGTTGTAACAGAAGAAGGTGTAAAACGTGCCGTTTTATTAAAGAAGGAGCCACGCCTTACACTTTCTTCGCTCCTAACGAGCAAAAAGGTATACGGCATCACATCCCCTGCTCTTCTCCTAACCTCGTGTACATGATACAATGCACCAAATACAGGATCCAATACATAGGGGAAACTAAACGTCGCCTTAGCGATAGATTTGGAGAGAAGGCTAGAGAGGCATTTTTAATCTACATGCAAGGGCAAGGCACTTGACCCTCTGGGATGAACAGGCGTGACGAAATTTAATCCGTTTATATTTCTACATTTTTATAACCAACTTGTAACCGTCACTTTTACTATTTTTCTACTTTTATCAACCAATTATGTCACAAACTTTCCTTGTTTCATTTTTAAATATTGTAACCGTTTGTTTCCATTTTAGATAGCTTCAGTGTAGGCCCTGAAGAAGGTTAGTTATGCCTAACCGAAATATTGGGCATTAAAATTCACCTCAGCTGTTCGATCAGGCTTTCATTTAGACTTACACTTTATTGAAGACTACTGATCCTGATCTTCACAAAGATCCGGCTTCACTTCGCTATTGTCTGTGCAAGCGGTCCTTTCTTTACGGTTTATCTTATTAGAAGAACTATCGTCATACCATTTCTTTAATTAAATTTTTGAAATTTTATATTTTCTATGATATATATCACGTTGATGATCACGTATATAGATCACATTCACCATACATATATCATGTTCATATTCTACTTACAGGTAACCCACCCACGTATGATCAAAAAGCCCAGCAGGTAAGGTCTGTAATTGGTTATAAGATAGGTACCTACAAAAGAAACACAATACATAAAGACAGATGCATTAATTTACGAGTTATTTCGAGACCAAAGTCTTTTATTAAATAGAGGATATTACACGGTGGCGAGAAGATATGAATATTATGTTGGAGCGGCGAGAACAATATCTCACGAGTGAGCGCAGCGAACGAGTGAGATATTGTTCTTGCCACGAGAACATAAAATTCATATCTTGGAGCTCATGTGTGATGTTCTTTTTATTATATAGACATACTGATGACGGCGTTTTTGATGATTTTCCGAAGACTTTCGACCACCTTCCAAAGATTTTTCAAAAATACATTTTAAACAACTGTAACGATAAACTGCAACGACTGTAAATGTAACTGTACGTAACATTCTTACTGGTCCTTATTATTCAGTGGTGATTGCATTTTAGAACCAAAGAAAGAAAGCAGCGTCTGCTGTCGTTGGGAGCTCCTGAAGTTTCGTTCTGCCAATGCCTCTATTTTCTGTACATGGCTTCTGATTTCCTCTACTCCCTCGTTCACGAAAAGACTGTATAAAGTCAGCACATCAATTGCGGATCTGACTTCGCTTGCCGTAGGTTTCTTGGGGCATTCTTCTAGGACCTCAACTTCATCTGTTTCTTCGTCCTCTTCCATTGCCTCCTGGTCACTACTGAATTCTGCCAGAATTTCTTCGTCTGTCATGGAACCCGACTCCGAGGTGGATACGGAGTCATCGATGCCGATTACATCGTCTACGTTAACATTCGCGGGTACAGCTTCAGGATAGCCTTCTCTTAAAGACTGTATTTCCTCGCTTAGGACTGCAAAGGGGTTGTCCAGATCATTAATGGCAATTGTCTGTGCCTCACTGCAAACACCTGCCTTTTTGAAGCAATTCTTGATTCTTTCAGGCGTTACTTTGTTCCATGCCCTTGTTAAGATCGTCATGGCATCCAAAACAGAAATATTTGGAGTACCCTTCCCCTTCTCTACTGCATCAATATACCTTCTCACCACAGACGCACGGTAATATGCCTTCGTTGCCTTTATGACACCTTGGTCCATAGGTTGGGTCTTGCATGTAGTGTTTGGTGGTAAAAACACTAAATTTATGGCCGGCCCTGAGGTCTGCAACATCCGGGTGGGCGGGGCAGTTGTCAACTACAAGGGCCACCTTTCTACCCTCGCGTTAAAACTTCCGGTCTTGCTCTCTTACCCATTCCTCAAAAAGTTGGCTGTCCATCCAGCTTTTGTTCTGTGCCCGGTACCTGCAGGGGAGATTTCGCACTCCATTGAAACACTTTGGTTTCTTTGAGTTGCCTATAACGAACATGGGTAGCTTCTCTCCTGTGGCACTAGCAGCCGCAAGTCCAGTTAGGCGTACTTTACTGCATTTCCCTCCGACACAATCTTCAGATTTCAGATGCATCAACTTGTCTGGTAAGGCTTTGTAAAATAGGCCAAACTCATCAGCGTTGAATATGTCACAAAGGGAGTAATTCGAGAGAATCGTTGGAAGGGTGGATTCTTTCCAAGAAGCTGTCATCTCTAAGGCGCACGACTGCGCTTCGCCCGAAATTGCCTTAAAGGCAACCCCATCGCGACTCTTCCATCGATCGAACCAGCTGTTGGAAGCAATGAAATCCTTAATGTCCATCTCTTTAGCATAACTGAGTGCCTTCTCCCTCAGTACCGGGCCACTAATGGGTACACCTTGCCGCCTCATCTGAACAAACCATGTATACAAAGCCCGTTCTAGGTTTTCATTTCCACATGGCTTTAATTTCTGCATCTTCGAGCTGGTTCCTCCTTCGAAAGCCTTCACGATTTTATCCTTGCTTTTAAGCCATGTTGACAGTGTACCATGCAGGGGAAACATCATAATCTGCGGCTACGTTTTTGTTTGCACATCCACTTTCGAGTTTCTTTATCGCTTCATACTTCTCTTTCAACGTTTTCGAAGAAATCTTTCGCTTTTTAGAAGACGACATCGTGACAAAGCGAGAGAAAAGGTGGATAGTAAGACCGGAAACGGTCATAGTCCAGATAAGAACCGAGCCGACCTGTCAATCAGTAAAATATTTAGCGCATCAAGTTTCAACGCAGCGGCACTGTAATCGACACATGCAGTCCATTTTCCCCGGGCACATTTTATTATTGGTTCGCCGCATTATACACAGCCGAATATCAGCCGAACATCATGCAGCCAAGCAGTTCATTTGAAATTGATTCGCATGTGAAGGGATATCACGCTTTTTTAGATGACTGGAAACCATGCCGGGGAGAAGTTCTGCAAGCAATTCCAGAGCCAAACAATGCGGTGTGCGGTGTGTGAGGAAAACGTGGACGCTTTGCTAAAACAATCTTATATTTTCTTGAAGCAGACCAGCATAGTTCCTGTAGTGTGATCATAAAAGCCGACAAAGCTGTTCACTTTGGGGACGGAGAGGGGATGCAAGTCCCATGTAAGCTGAGAATCTCTGATCAAGAGAAATTTGTCAACATTTTGAAGAAGGAGTTGGAACGCCTTGAGAAGTGAGCATGATGCAATTGTACTGTTCAGCATCTGACGAACTCTCCAGCTCAAATGCCTAATGTTTTTTTTTTAACAGACATTTTAATGGATACTTTTTTAATGCACTGTACACTGTAGCACTGTTTCTTTCAAGTTTTGTGACAGCAAATACACCGCATCCGGTATGACTCTTATGATCACATGTAACTGTCAATTACGTGATCTGTTCGTTTGACTAATTAAACTCAAATTGCTCCAGTGTTTGTTCCAGTGATAGAGTTCGATCACACAATAAGAAAAGCTAATGAGATATCTCAATTGGCCTTCCTGTCGAGTTATAAGAACCAGAAATTCGAGTTATCGGGGTAAACTTTGGTCAAGGGAAGCGAAAATCTGTTCGAGTTAGCGGGGTTTTCGAGTTATCGGGGTTCGAGTTATTCGGGTAAAAATGACTGAAAAGTTAGTTCAAATCCAAGGGAATTGAGACTCTGTTCGAGTTAGCGGGGTTGTTCGAGTTATAGGGGTTCGAGTTAGCGGGGTTTTACCGTAGTTGTAATGACAATTTTAAAAGTATTTGGTACAAAATAGATTTAAAAAGGTACAAAATTATATTTTGAATATATTTTTTGACGACTTTAAAGGTGTTAAAACCTGTTTAAAACACTATTGAAACCCACAGTCTCAAAATATATTTCAATAGTACTTAAAACAGTTTAAAAATTTAAGTTGATCATTTATGAAAGAAATATTTCAAATACAATACAAATTATTATTTGAAAATAGATTTAAAATAGTCTAGAAATGGCATACAGTAATATAATAAAAACAGCAGAAAAATAGCAGGTTCTGAGTTCTTTACCACAAAAGATCTTAAAACTACTTTACGATCTCCATATATCTGGATCATTACAAGTATTTCAGATTTTTTGATTTTTTAATTCATTTCTTTGTCCTTGGCCTTTCTTCGGCTCCAAGAGTTTTCACCAAGATGTTGAAGCCTTTTGTTTGGGTCAATTCGTAGCAATGGAATAAGACTGTTCATTTATCTCAATGATATGGCCATTATCAGCTCCTCTCGTGAACTTTCTTCCCAAGAGGCTGCTATTGTTGTTCAAATCCTAGAATCTTTGGGATTACCCAATTATTAGCAGTTGGTTTCTCCTACGCCAAACGGGAGAGAAACCACTGCGAACAACCGTCTGCTTTTCTATCGAGCATGCGCGAGCTCGTCACGCCCCACGTGATGCATTGGATGCCAAGATCATTTGTGGATTTTTTTTTTTCTGGAAGTGTTTTGGTACAAAAGAATCAAAATTTATCTCACCAAAAGCGCTGACAAAAGAACGATACAATTCTCACTGTATTTTTATTATTTAGCACTTATTAAAAATGACTCCGCTGTTTTAAGGAAAAAAAAAAACGCTTCTTCTTCACGACTTCTATGTTTGCCGACCGCTATTGCGGCTTTCTACCATTGCACAAAAAAAGCCAACAAAGTGCTTCAAAGGTGGCGTGTCCTTACCTTATAGGATCGCTTCGTGTTTAAACACAGCAGTTGTGTTGGTAAGCGCATGCGTGCGATCCTAAACCAGGTTTTAAACTAGTTTTACCGGTCTACATTTAATTTATTAGTCCATGGCACTGGACGGCGGTTACTTCAAAAGAACGAACGGTTGCTTGCAGTGGTTTCTCTCTCGTTTGGCGTAGGAGAAACCAACTGCTCGCAGGGCACCTTGGGATTTATTATCAACAAAGAAAAATAGGTTCTTATTCCTTCACAAAAGATCGTATTTTGGGGTTAAGAAATTGACTCAGTGGCAATAACTGTTTCTCTTCCAGAAGAGTAGTTGAGTAAGTTAAAAGAGCAAATATTGTCCTTGTCGGAGAAACCTCACTATTCTATTCGTGATTTAGCGCATGTTATTGGACTCATTGTTTGGTCTTTTCCCGCCATTAAACCAGATGGAGACTACAATGCAATTGTTTATTTGTCCCAGCTTGCCAGGTTTGTTTTAAACTGACAGCCATTTATATAATGGTACTAGGATTACAAAACCATCAACAGTGATGACTATGACTAGGTACAGATGCATCCCATTCAGGATGGGATGTGGTTTGTGATGAAGTTTCATGTAGTGGTCTGTGGTCCTCAGAGGAGCAAACTATGCATATCAATTGGCTTGAACTTTCTGCAGTTCTTTTCGGTTAACAATTTGGGAGGAATGGTTCCTAGCCTCCATGCAGTCTCGAGGCATATATTCCAGGTAGTTCAAATTTACTGGCTGATTCGCTTTCTCGCCAGTATAAAAAAAACCTTGAGTGGAAACCTTATATTTTCTCTCCTTCCAGTTTGTTATGCTGAATCCTAATAAAGTTGAAGGTGGAGGAGGTTTCAGATGCTCTATCATAGCACCTTAGAGGCCAACAGCACACTGGTACCCACGGCTTCTCCAATTATTGGTCCAGCGTCCTATCCTTCTGCCTAAGTGGGACGAGCTGCTAATTTTGCTATATCTTTCGCGACTCTACAATTCTGTAAGTCAAAATTCGTATTAAACGCGACTGGCGAGCCCCCGAGTCGCTTCAGATAAAGTACTTCAAAAATGGCCCTGCTACCGAACACTGCGATCAAAGAATGTGCTTGATCATTTTCAAAGACATTCGATCGAACGGACAACCCCATTTGTTAGTTTTCTTTGAATTAGTTCCGTGTGGTGCAACAATATTTAAGGATCGATTCTTCGCCTACTTTAAGTTAATGAGCAGGAAAAATCGCCCGACTCCTCAAGAGCTGAACAAGTTTCTCAGCGAGTTCCTTATAACGGTTCGCAAAAAAAGGAGAGAACGAAGAATACGAGCCTAAAAAAATTAAGGGCATTCTTCGCTAGCTTAGGTTTGAGCGCCATTTGTAGGAAAAAAAACATGGACTTTGCCTCATGAAAGACGTCCAGTTTGAGCAAACTCGGAAAGCGCTTAATTCAAAGCGACTGGATCTAAATTGGAAAGGCAAGGGCAACAAGCCTAATGGTTCTGCTGCTTTAAGTAAGAAAGATATACAAGTTCTGTATGAAAAGAACCTCTTGGGAAGCGCTTTTAAACACGGTGTGGTTCAACAAGACAATCCATTTCGGGTTTCGGGGCTGCAAGGAGCACAGAGAAATGTGTTGAAAAGATGTAAAACTTTGTCAAACTTGTACAGGGCAGGAGTACCTCGAATTCAATAAAAGAGAAAACGTGTTCAGGAAACGATCCTCGGAATGTAAGAGCCATTGCACCGAAAATGTTTGCTGTGACAACGAGAAATGTCAAGTAAAGGCCTACAAAACTACGGCGAAAAGCGACCCGCGGAAATGAAAAGTGACGATGCACCGTTTTACTTGGCAGTAGTAAACGCTGTAAAATCTGGCTGCGGTAAACCTTGGTTCAATAAAGCTCCAGTCGGTGTAAATAAACTAAATACCTTAATGAAAACAATGGCCCAGAGAGCCAGACACGGGTCAAACTTGAAAAACCACAGCGGCTGAAAAACTATGATTTTAACTTTAATCAACAACGACGTGCTGCCAACTGATATTATGCAACTGTCAGGACGCAAAAACGTTCAAAGTATCACTAGCTACTCTACCATCTCACAGAAACAACAGTTGCAGATGTTTCACACTCTTACTGAACTGAGTTCGGGAGAAATACCCGGTGCCCAGTCTCGCTCTTCTATTACGGAGAAAAGAAAGCACGATTTTGACGAACTCACTCACCCAACATTTCGGCCAACTTTTTCTCAGCAAGGCAAGCAAACGGCACAGCAGCCCATTTCTCTTTTTTTGGGGTGCTGTTATAAGCGGAGAGCATATTAGTGTGGCAATAAACACTTTAAATTAACCGTCCACTACCTTTAGTGCGAGAGAAAAACCCAAGCAAAATTTATATATAAAAGCATCAAACCTCTTGACTTGGATTCGGACTAGTGTTTGTGAATTCAAGAGTGCGGGTTCTAATAAGAAACAAGAAAGGAAGTCTCGGGATTTCACTTCTGTATTTGAAATTTTGAACTTCCAGTCGAACTATTCCGACACATATTTATTATGTCTTATTTTATTCTATCTAGTTCTGCTATAAATCTCGACGATGAGCGTTAAAGTGCCACTGCGACGAAATTTTTCGAACTCATTGTTTTTGCAATTTCTGAATCTTTGGGCGGTACTTAATCACCTGTCCAAGCCGTTTTGTCCATCAACCGAGGGAAGACGTTTTTTACGGTTTTTCCCGAGAAATTTTCGTCGGCCATTATTAAACCATGTTAGTCCTTGACGTCATACTCCTAACCGACTAGGCTCACATGGCGAATTTTGTTATAACATCTCCATGTAGTTCGCAGTTAACTGGTTTCGCAACGTGGATCTAGCGCTCTATTCGAATGGAATCATGCCCCATCGTTTTGTAGTACACGGATGCAGCAATAGATCAGATATGAATGCAGATATTTCTGCTCATTTTAGTCCCACAATAAAAAGTGCGCGAGATAAGTGGTTGAGATTCGTGCACAATCACCGCGCGAATTTTAAACCCGAGCGGAAACTTTGTGGCGGGTGTCAGTCCATTTCGCGGAAGAATGTTTTTCAAAAGCGTTTCATATGGAAGACTGTCATCGACGGCTTATTCCTGGCTCAATTCCTACAATATGGAAGATCGTGATTTCAGCCAGGGAAAAAACGACAACACCGCAAGGTAAGCCTTGTCTAATTTTATCTAACCTTCAGTATTGTGTCAGCCATGAGGTTTTCTTTTTTGTAGAAGTATCCTGTATGTTAAGTCCCAGACATCTCTGCGATTTATAAATATATCTTCAAGTAACTCATCAAGTTTAGTATTATTCATATCGCCGCGGTATTTTATTTTCGTTTTTTATCCCTTTTGTTTATTCTAGTCATGTGACACGCTCGTAAGATGCTGGTTTACCGAAGAGCCTTCATTAGTTTCCAAAAGTAATATATTTATTTTGTTTTTGTTTCTTTTTTTTCTCAAACACTGGCTTCTAAATCTACTTTTTAATATAGATCATAAAAAACTGTAATATTTCAGTCACCAGAAGTTTCATTCCCCAGAAGCTGGCATCTCGGTAATTTAATGGGTTTTTAGATTTAGGCGCCCTTCACGTTATGTAATCTGGTAATTGTTGTTCTTTTCGCTGGATAGGGCCCCGTACCAAGGAGTCACGGGGTACGGGTTACGGGGTTCCGGGATACGGGGTCCCGGGGTATGGAAAACACGGGGTCTCAGTGGAAAACACGGGGTCTAAGGGAAAAACACGGGGGAAACTGTTGTTTCGCCCAATAATGAATTTTCCTCGTTAAAATGAGAAGTCGTAATTTTGTTATTTCAAATTGCAATGAAAATCAGTCAGCGCGAAACTCGTGTTTCGATCATTACTGAGCGAATGAAATATTTCGTGAGAAAGAAAACCATTCAAATGCCAACGTGCCGTGCCGTGCTTTTCTTTTGCATGGGGCGTCTACTTGATTGTTCGCAGTGATTTTCGCAGATTTGTGAAATACTAAAGACTAAAGCGACAGTTACCGTATAGATATTTGCTAGGTTAAAAACCGATTACCTGAAACGCGTAATGGCAACAAAAATTACCATAGAATATAAGGAATAAACAAATAAATATGCCTGGCCCAGCCGAGCGGAATTCAAAACAAAAGCTAAGGGGGTTTAAAGGGTTTGAAAAGACAGTAACCATCTTGAAATGCCACAATGAGCGACAAACATGTTAAGACACTCTGCAGTAAAATTCGATTTTCTGCGTCTTGGAAGCATCCCCCTCCCCCCACCCTTTCTTTCAACCCAATGCTGATTTTTCTACTTTTTAGACAACGCAGATCACACCACCT
>JAEMPF020002402.1:0-13355 GCA_022496165.2 Catalaphyllia jardinei | reverse complement strand
TTGATTATTCCGGATATTACAAAAAAAAACCATCCAATAATTGTTTACAGTATTTAGTAATACCACCCGTGAACTTGACATTGCTCTGGGAAATCGTGCATTGCGCGCGAAACCTAGAGATAATTCAGTAATCTGCTAGCACTGATTGGTGAATACTCTGTAAGTTGCAGGCTTTTAACCAATTTCAAGACAGATGGTGACTACAATGTATAATAATTAACAATTGTTGGACGAGGTTGAGCAAAATATCATGATTTGTCAGTGGCAAGAAGATCAGTTATTTAAAGGGGGCAAGTTTCTCAGTAAAGAAACTGTGGTACTGCGTCGGTGGGGAGTATTACAAAGATGACGTTCTGAGTGTTAGCCCTTGGTCGGAGCGATTGTTCGGAAACGTGAGCTTTCGAATCCCCTTACGGTGGCCAATTCACATTATCAACCCAGTCGATGAAACCAAAAGATCAATTACTCGCTGAAGCCGAAAGTTGACAATTCACGATGTTTTGCAATAACCGAGTTCAATAATTGTTTCATAATTCGATCACTAAGTTTGTTTTCATATCTTAATCACTTCCTGACAGCTCAGGGAAACGATCTGCCGTTTTACTCTCGAGAAAGTGATGCCAATTACGCAGTAGAAGAGTATTTGCTGCAAAACACCATTATTTGTTGGCAGTTCAGTTGCAGCTCACGTGTAATATTTCCCTGTAAAAACAAGTATATTACGTCAAAGCCTAGCACCTTAATTCCACTGAGCAATGATTTTTTAACCAGTATTATTTTTTGTTTCGTCTCTTCACTGTTAATTACCACGCTAACTTTTAGCTTTACTTTCGAAATTGGTCTCGATTATTGTAAATGCCCAATCCTTATCCTTATCATGAAATAGCTTAACATGATTAACCAGCAATCATCACTCAAAACGATGAAAATCACGTTTCTGAGGACCTTAATAACTAAATCTTCATGGGGGACGCGCTCCATGACCCCTCAACCCCCCTCTTCCTCTACATTAACCTTCGGAGGACAATTCCCCGATGGCGAGGCTCCCTGCCTTTACGAATCCTGACTGGTAGAAGTATCAGGGGGAAAGCTTGAAGGACCTTTATTGCGTAAAGAGCCTTTTTAACTCAACTGGCTGGCTCTTTACTTTTAACTAATATTTTTACAGCATGAAGGATTATCAAGGGCCATTTTTTTCATTCTTTTTCCTCGTGACGTTCTGCCAGCATTGATTTTTCGAGTTCTTCGTTAGTAATCCGTGTTAATCTTTTCTACAGACATCGTCGTTCGTCATTATGGTTTATTATTAACTCTTTGGTGTTTTTCTAATTTAGTAAACTACTTTTTTCAGCTTTCTTTCGGTTTAAAATAACTCAAAATACGGTGATTAAGCTGCTTTAAATTGGGAATGAAAAATAACCCAAATGACAATCCAACAGCTGTATTTCGGTACGAACTCAGTAAACCATCATCAGACTAGAATATGCAAACTAAAGAAAAGCGTGTGGGAGGGTGTTTAGGACGCCAGACTTGAATCTGGTGGCCCCGGATTCAGGTCCCGTTCATTGTCCCGAGTTCAATTTCTCGGCATTGTACTTTTGTGAATAGCAGAGAGGTCTGCCTCCCGCCATTTGGGACTTTTAATCCAGTTATGTACATTTGGATCTTTTGTTTCATTATTTGTTTCCCTTGGCCCTGAAATCCCCCTGCGGGAGTGACCAATTTACATATTATATTGTCTACTTATGGCCTAGGCGTATGGTTACTCCACCAGGATGGGATGCGATTCCATCTCAAGTTACTCCCCAGCATTCTTTCAGATTGACCCACCCATTCGCCTGCTGGTACCTCTCTGACAGTGTGACGACAGCCGCTTTCCAGAGAGGGACACATTGAATATTTGTAAAAGAAAAACGTACGACTCTGCCCGCAAGTAAACAAGAATAATGACAAGAACCATACCAGAGCAAATGAAATAAAGCAAACTTGCACACAAATCATTTAATTGAGCTTTAAGGTGCATTTTCTTTGCAATACCGTTAGTATTGTTTCTTCTTAGATCGCAGCTTGCATAGCATGCGACCTCCTAGGAAAAAAAAGAGCTTCCTAAGTGTGTATGCCATTCGGCAGCCATCTTGGAATAAAATAAGGATAGGTCAGCTGTCCTCTATTCTCCCGTTTCTTGTTCTCTTCTTGCAAGAGAGGTTGAAGCTTGCGCATTACGTAACTATAGTAACCATTGACGAGGTTGACAGCCTTGTTGTCATCAAGTTCGTTCCCGTAGTCAAACAAGGAATCGAAGCGGAAAGTCGCCAGGGAATTACTGAAGCTGGCCTCTATCTGAAAATTAAGACGAAACAAACCATTTGACTTTCGCGACTGTGTTGTTATGCAACCTTGAGGCAAGAGCCTTCGTTCTAAATGACCAGCGATCGGGAGACTTCCGACCCTGCATAGTTTGTCCTGATTGGAAGTCCGACGTTTCGGACCTCCAGTCAGATCCAGTTGCATGTTTAGATGACAAACACGTGACTCAATCGAATTGCTGGAGTTATACTTCCGCTCACGATCATTTCCGTTGTTTTTGAAACCAACAAAAATTACTGTAAAGGAACTCTCGATGGTTACTCGTGTCATCAGGTTTGCGCAGCAAGGAAAGAAGATCCGGGGAAGGAGTTTGCTGCTTGCTGCACTGGACGTTCGTTTACTCAAAACTGAATATGCCCCTTTTACCCCGTCGCTCAGTTTGCACTTTAACAAACAACAAAAAAACACGCGAGCTTTTAAAGAGGTTTGGCCCACTGAGCTGTTCTCTTCCTTCATAAAAAGAACAACCTGAATGAAATAAGAGCTCATGAAATTGGGGAAGTATATATATATAATAGCCTCCATATAGTCCCCCGAAAAAGATTTCTCGTCTTACATTTTTCTCACTTTCGTTTATCAAAAAGCCTGTTAACAGTACCCCTTTAACGATTTACCCAATTAAAGACTCTGAATTTGGTGATACTCTAATAGCTGCATCAATTTTAGAAAGTCTTCTGGCCTGTGATGCCGGCCCCTATTTCCAATCTACCACACGACAACTTACAGCAGAAGTAAATCTGTTAGGCAGCCGATAAACAGAGAATTCCCCTTCCTCCACTCTGGTGTCATTGTACAGTTTAGTCGGAAGATTGGGGATGTACTCGGCGTAGTCTGAGAGCTCGTAGTTGACCGCGGCATGAACAATCGTCAAATGAGAGATGAGGCGGGTCACAATGTCACAGAGCTCTTCCTTGGAATCAATTTTTGCAGGCAAACCTTGAACCTGTTCAGAAGAACAGGAGAACTCATACTACGTTTATCATTTAGATAAATACCCGGTATATATTTAGCAATTATTGAATGAGGGTGAGTAGGATTTGAAGAATTCTGCAGATTTAGGAGGGTGTTATCCACAGAGGCCGAAGGCCGAGGTGGATAACACCCTCCGAGATCTGCAGGATTCTTCATATCCTACGAAAACCGAATTCAATAATTGCCTTATTATTCATTCAAAATATTCCCCGTTCTTAAAGGAGTTTCCCCTTTTCGCTCTTTGTTTTTACGCTCACCAAAAGTAACACAACCTTGTCCCCAGGTTTCCTCGGTCAACGGTTCAATAATCTGCAGCGGGTTGCACTTTTGACGTCATTGGTCAACATTTGGTCAACAGCAGCTGGTTATGGTTATTTATGAGTGCGGTTTTAACCAATCAGAAACGCAGAAAATATTTTGAATGAATAATAATTAACAATTATTCCACGAGCGCGCGTTGGATGTGAGATGATAGACAGCCAACGAGGCGAGTAGCGCCGAGTTGGCTATAATCATCTCATAATGAATATAAATCATCCACAGGCGTGCCAGAATTTTTTGCAGAGCATGGTATAATGGCTCATGATGGCTAAGCCAATGAAAACTCTCTAATTGCATTATCCAATGATCCAGTTTTATTATGTAGAGTAGAGGACATTTCGTGTCGTATTACATGATGTAAAACTAGGACTAGGACCTCGTGGTCAGAAAACGAGTGAAGTTTTGAGTAAACACGGTCGTGACTATTACGACGACTCTTGTCTTGACTTATTACATTGGTGGCAGCGGTGGGATATAAAGATGGAAGAAGATGGAACTCCAGCAGGAGCCGAAGGCGGGTTACCGAAACTAGATGAAATGCCCGCAGGCGCCGAAGGAGGGTTACCGAAACTTGAATCGACAGAACCCGTGCTGAAACAACAGCAAAAGAAGAAACCACCGAAAGTAGAGCCACACGAAGGGGACCTGCAACAGCTCGTAAATACCCTGTCTCAAGCTCTAAAGCAGAGTATGGTGGCGTCAAGCGAACAAAGCGATGTTACGAGGAACGTAAGAGCTCCACGCGTTTATTCGGTGGGCCAAAATTTCAAAACGTGGCTCTCGCAGTTCATGCAATACGCAAGTCTTGTGCACATCAAACCGGTGGATCGTCGAGCGTATTTGCTTACATTATTGGCCTACAAAGCTGTTGAGCTGCTCAGGCTCTCGGAATCGTTACCGTTCGAAGAATTTACTGATCAGTTGACTCGAAGATTTGATTCTGGGAAGACGAAAGCAGATTACAAATTGCAGTTGCGGGCACGATGCCAAAAGCCAAATGAAGATTTCGATGGATTTGCGGATAGCTTGATGGAATTGGTCGAAAATGCGTACCCAGTGGAACTGGCAAGGGACCAGTTTCTTCAAGGTGTAGCAATTAGTGATGACATTCGTGAGAGAGTTTTTATGAGCCAGCCGAGTTCGCTCGTGGAAGCTGTGCGTGTGGTTCGCCAGTTGGAAAGTGCTCGTAAGGCTTGTCGCGCAGCTCCTGTTGTTGAGAAGAAGAAATCTGTTAATGTGATTGGTGCCTCGGCTGATAGTGAGAAGATTTCGTCTGAAATACGCGAGCTCAAGGAATTAGTTCTTGGCATGAATGAGAAAATTCGTGAGCTGGAAATGAAAACGGAAGCAAAAACCGTGACAGCCCCACGGCGCCGAAACGAAGTAGTGTGTTACAATTGTCGTAAACAGGGTCATTTTGCACGTGATTGTCCGACTAATACAACGGGAAACGGAGCTCGGGGCCTGCCAAGGGCCAGGCAGTCCCCGTAGGACCAGCACGTGTGGCCCTGTCAGACAGTGATGTCCGTGAGGTAAATTACAATACAACCGCGAATGACAGTGTAATTTCAGCCATATCTGATTCCGGGATCTATATTACTGGACTTGTGAATCATTGTTTAACTTGTGTATTGTTGGACACTGGCGCTACGGTTAGTGTATTGAGCGAGGACACATGGAAGAAAAGTGGATGTGTTTCTAAACTTAAACCAGTGATAGGAACATTAACGACAGCAAATGGCAATGATCTGACTGTCTTAGGAGAAACCCAAGTGAGATTTCGCATAGGAAACATGGATTGCTCCTGGCCTGTCATGATTGCGCAAGGTCTAGCACATGATTGTTTTCTTGGTTCAGACTTTTTTCAGCAGTATGGATGTCAAATTCACTATGACACGGGAACCTTTGTGGTAGGAGATGCTGAAATTCCTATTAGATACTGCAAGGTCACACCTAGTGTTTGTAGACTTTATCTGTGTGCTGAAGTTGAAGTAGAGCCGGGGACTGAACAAGTGCTAGGAGCTAGATTGGAAGAGGGATATGAACAAAATACGGGAAGCCCTGGGATCTTGGAGGGCTCAAAGAAACTAAAGGGAAAATCGGAAATTTGCATAGCTCGTTCCCTTGTGGTTCCAAGAGCGGGACAGGCCCTTGTTCGAGTTGCCAACTTCTCGGATAGACCAATCAAGATACGGTCAGATGTTCCTATTGCTGAATATCACCCTATTAGCAGCGTGAATGGTGGTATAATTCCCATTGGAGTTGACTCAGAATCGAAAAGTAACTCTCGGCCACAGGCATTCTGTTCGACCATTGACAGCACAGTGGGGAAGAGTGAGCAGACAAAAGGAGAGGGAGAAAAGTGGAGGACAATCTGTGAACAACAAAACCTGGAAGGGCTTTCAGAAGGTCAAAAGGAACAATTCTCGTCTCTGGTAAAAGAGTATGAGGACATTTTTGCTATGAACAGTTCGGATTTAGGGAAATCTGATCTCATGGAACATGAAATTAATACGGGTGATTGTACACCAATTAAGCAACCACCGCGCCGTATTCCCCCTCACCAAAGAGAAATCATTGACCAGCAGCTGGATGAGCTCGTAGCTAATGGTAGGGTTGAACAGTCCCAAAGTCCCTGGAGTAGCCCCGTTGTGTTGGCCCGGAAACATGATGGGACTTACCGTATGTGTATTGACTTTCGGAGACTTAACCAGTACACACAAAAAGAGGCTATCTCGCTGCCTAGGACTGATGATGTCTTAGAGGCCCTGGGCGGTGCTCAGTGGTTCTCATGCCTTGATTTGGCCTCTGGATATTGGCAGATGCCAGTGAAGGAGGAGGACAAACCCAAAACTGCGTTTTCAACTCATCGCGGACAATTTCAATGGAGGGTTATGCCATTTGGTTTGACAAATGGGCCAGTAAGCTTCACCAGATTGATGAATCTGGCACTCAGTGGACTCACTTGGACACATTGCCTTGTGTACTTAGATGACATTATCATCTGGGGCTCTACATTTGAAGAACATCTTCACCGCCTACGGTTGGTCTTTGACAGAATACAAGCAGCGGGTTTGAAATTAAAGCCAACCAAGTGTCAGTTCTTGAAGAGAGAAGTTACCTTTCTGGGTCATGTTGTTTCCGGTGGTGGAATAAGGACGAATCCGGAGAAATTTAAGCAGTTGAAACTTGGCCAACACCGCTGGACGTCAAAGAGCTTCACAGCTTCCTCGGTCTGGCTAGTTATTATCGGCGGTTTATTGCCGGATTCTCCATCATCGCGGAGCCACTCTATAAACTGTGTAGGAAGGACACGCCCTTTCATTGGCAACAAGAGCAACAATCTGCCTTTGAAGAGCTCAAACACCGATTAGTCAGTGCACCAGTCCTAGCCTATCCAGATTTTAACGCCGGTGCAGGGTCATTCATACTGGACACTGATGCTAGCCAACATTTGGGAATCGGGGCAGTCTTATCTCAGCTGCAACCGGATGGGACAGAACGAGTAATTGCATACGGGAGTCGCTCTTTGAACGAACATGAAAGAAATTATTGCACTACTCGGTTGGAGATGTTAGCTTTAGTCACCTATGTTGACCATTTCCGTTACTATCTGCTTGGACGGCGGTTCTGCCTACGAACTGACCACCACTCGTTAACCTGGTTGATGTCCTTCAAGGAGCCCCAAGGGCAAGTGGCCCGCTGGCTGGAACGCCTGCAAGAATACGACTATACAATTGAGCACCGACCGGGGAGACAGCATGGTAATGCAGACGCCTTGTCACGGCCACCAAGGCGTCATCATGGAGAGTGCCCATCGTGTGTCCCATCAGCCCGACCCCAGGTAGCCGCTGTGGCAGGGTTCCCAACGGTTCATAAGCAGTGTGAGGGGAGGGATATATGGTCGACTGCAGCAGTGGCACAAGCACAAAGAGAAGACCCTGATATTGGCCCGGTGGTAGCGCAGTTGTCACAAGAGTGGAAGAAACCGACGACTGAGGAACTTCAGCCCATGAGTCGAACCACTCGGGCAGTATGGGCGCAACTTGACCTGTTGCTGCTGAAGGGAGGAGTGCTCTATCTTCAGTCGCCTACAGACACCTCTCCAACTAAGCAACGGGTAGTTTTGCCACAAAGCCTGGTTAGGCCAGCACTTACTGAAGTTCATGATGGTCCTGCAGGTGCCCATTTGGGGAGAATGAAGACCCTGAAGAAAATGAGTGCGAGATTTTGGAAGCCGGGCTTGACAAAGGACGTGCATCGGTACTGCGATGGTTGCCTTACCTGTGCCAAGTGCAAGTCTAGACCAAAGCCAAGAGCACCTCTGCAGCCATTGGCCACTGGAAATCCCATGCAAAGGATCCACATTGACATAGTTGGACCATTACCTCGGACACGAAGAGGAAATCGCTACATTTTAACCGTGCAGTGGAGTTTCACCAAGTGGGCTGAAGCGTTTGCAATTCCTAACCAACGTGCCACAACTTGTGCAAAGGTGCTTGTGAGGAACTGGATTTGCAGATTTGGTGTGCCCGACAGCATCCACAGTGATCAGGGGCGTAACTTTGAGTCGAAGGTTTTTGAAGAGATGTGCCACTTGCTAGAGATCAACAAAACGCGGTCAACTGCTTACCATCCAGAGGGCAACGGGCAAATTGAGAACCTACACAAGACCCTTAAGAGCATGTTGAAAGCTAAAGTTGGAGGTAAACCTCAGAGCTGGGATGAACACCTGGATTATTGCATGATGGCCTACCGGAGTAGCATCCATGCCTCCACAGGGCACACCCCATTCGAACTGACGTTCGGAAGAGAGATGAGGATACCCTTGGACAGTGAGTGCTCGTACACTGATTTTGCTGCTAATCTACAGGAGGATTTAGAAGGTGCATACCGGGATGTACGGGAGAATCTGAAGGTTGCTCAGCGACGCCAGAAAGATGCTTACGACAAGGGAGTGAAGCACACGGTCTATCAACCTGGAGATTTAGTCCTGCGCTACACCCCACAGCTAAGGCCAGGTGAAGCAGGCAAGTTTCACCGACAGTGGGATGGTCCGTTCGAGATCGTATCACAAGTCACCGAAGTTACGTACTGTGTTAGAAAAGTTGCAGGACGTTCTAGAAGGTACAAGGTAGTCCATTTCAACAACTTGAGGTTGTACCAGAGAAAACAGGAGAAGGCAGTGGGTGAAGTAGTGACTGGTGGTTTGGGCACTGCACCTGCAGTGGAGACTGTTGAAGAAGGACATGCACAGTCGATGCCGGAAGAAGAAGATGGGGCAGTTGTTGAAGAAGGACATGCACAGTCGAGGCCGGGAGAAGAAGATGGGACAGTTGTTGGGGTGGCAATGAGTGCAGTTGAAGAGGAGAGTGAGTTGTTGGAAGGTGATCCTGAACTGTCAAGCCAACAACCCAATACGCCAGAGATTAGTGGTTGTCAGTCGGATGATGTCCAGCCCAGCGGGGCGGAAAGGGATGTTGGAGGTGATCCTTCAGTGGAAGCGCCAGACACTAAGGACGGTGGCCCCCTTGTAGATACCCTAGATGCTACAAGCAAACCAACTCAATCTGACCCACCTGACCTCAGTGGCGGGGAGGAAGGGAGTGAACATGAAGGTGAAGGACTGGAACCAGAGCCTACTCTCCAGAATCGAAGACCGGTGCGAGTGAGAAGACCCCCAGACCGTTATGGAGAATGGGTTATCAGTAGTGTACAGCAAATTGTAGATCGCGTACAAAGGCTGGAAGACAAGCAGACCATGGAAAAAGATCGGATTAGGAAACTGAGACCGAAATTGTTAAAGAAGGCTCGAGCACTAAGAGGATATTGAGACTATGATTTGTTATGGACAGTTTTTTTGTATTAGTTTTCTTCCCCTTGCTTGTGAACTGGACTGGTTACCTTGACACTGTTACACTTTCAAGTGTTGTCCGTGAATCCGGAGACCCACCCTCTTAATTAGAGGGGGGATAGTGTAGAGTAGAGGACATTTCGTGTCGTATTACATGATGTAAAACTAGGACTAGGACCTCGTGGTCAGAAAACGAGGGAAGTTTTGAGTAAACACGGTCGTGACTATTACGACGACTCTTGTCTTGACTTATTACAATTATAAACACAATTATAGCCTTAAATTGGCTTTAAAATATGCTCGTGTATATATTTGTTCGCGGACATTATCTGTCCCGATTATTAGCTAACGGTTTCCCGAAAGCGAAGCTTGAGGAAAACTGTGAGCTTCGAGGAATAGATAATGTCCAAGGAGTAATATTCGGATATCTTTTTAAATTAAATTCAGAGGGGAGCTATTCTGGATTTTTGCAACACCCGAGATTTCAAAATTGGGAAATGTCACTCGGATGTTGCCCAGTTTTAGCTGCAGGGAAAATTCAGACAAGTGCAGTGTGTAGAACAATCTCCTGTTGAGATCCCGATAGGGACAATTGATAACTGACTCTGGTTTAGGCCCCGTCCGCACTAATCCGTGTTCAAATGAAAACGGAGCTGTTTTGCCCACACTAAAACGCCGAAAACAATCACCGAAAACGGAGCCATTCGAAAACGCTCTCCAAAGTGGAGCGATTTGAAAACGATGCGTTTTGAAAACGCTGTTTTCTAGCGTGGACGGAGAAAACGATGCTATCTGAAAACGGTGACGTCATCAAAATAGACACGATCGAGTGCCAGACCGCTCGACCGTGACTGTCCAAAATGGCGGACAGACTCCATCATGTGCCTTTTCTCTTGATCGGAATGACTTTCAGTTTTTTGACGCTCTTACAAGCGCATTTAACCCAGCTGAGGCGCCACTTAGGTTTCGCAAGAAGGAAACGAGATATTTTAGTCCGTTTTAGGTTTTGGTTGCTTTGAAGCTGTTCTTGGCATCGTTTAGAAGAAACAAACAATCAAAGAAACAAAGAATCAAGAATGGCGCCAATTTCGCGGGGGTAGATATATTGAAATGCGCATGCGTCGAGTTCATTTGAGCATGTGCACTGAGGGTATAAAAGCGTTTTCAAAACGGATACCGCGTTGTAGTGTGGACGGGTGAAAACGATACGAAAACGATAAGTGTGGACGCAAATCTTTTTGAAGACGGATCAAAAGAGCTCCGTTTTCGTTTGAAATCGGATTAGTGTGGACGAGGCCTTAAAAACAAAAGCAAGTCACTGTAATAGGCGAAGGTGAACCAAAAACGGAGGCTTATAAAAAGACCGAAGACATATTACAGTTAAACGATTCTCACTGGCTCTCGAAATCACATGTTGTAGGAGCGATTGCGTGAAGCATAACGTTGCTGTTACCATTTTTAAAATCATAACGAGAAATATACGTTACAACCGAATTTAAAAACATGAAGTTAACAAACTGATGTGGGTTTTTCATGCGTTTGTCCTGTTATTGATCATGAATTTCGTCATAATATTGACAAGGTAACTGCAAAGTAGCGGACAACTTTATAAAGAAATTCATTGTCAATAATAACAGGACACACGCATGGAAAACTGACGCCAATTTAATTTTACAATAACAAATTGTCCATTTGTCTGCTCTCGCTCGTCACTTCAGCATCGCATAAGTTATAAATTCATGCATTTGTCCGCTTCCTGACAAGAAAGATTAGCCAATGAGCGCGCGAGAATTTCGGCAGTTATTATAAGAATAAAATGATATCTGAATTACATCCACCATCCAAAGATTCGTCATAGCTTATGAAAACGTTGATGTAAAGTGTATATGAAATAATTCATATTTGAACTGCGGTTATAGATGCAAGTGAAGTATGATCCTCGCAGTAAATCTTCCAATTTAAGCAACTGGAAAGAAGAAGAATGAAAAAAATGATAACCGTAGTTCAAATATGAATTACTTCATATACACTTCACATCATTTCACTCTTTACTGGAGATATGAACTCAATAAATTGACCTTGCTCCCAATGTGTGGCTTTATAGCTCAGTTGGTAAAGCATCGCACCGGTATCGCGGAGGTCATGGGTTCGAATCCCGTTGAAGCCCTGATTTTTTCAGGCTTCTTTCCAATTGCTTAAATTGGAAAATTTACTGCGAGGATCATACTTCACTTATGAAAACGTTATTGGCGAGTTTAAGGCGCCGTCTTCACCACGCCGAAAAAATTTGAAAACGCAGCTATTTCTAAGGTTAGGCATACCGTCCATACTAACCAGTAGGACCCTTAAGCAAAACACGACGGCAACGAGAGCGTCAACAAACAACAATAGTTGTGCATTTCTTTGCCGTCCTCTGCAAAACAGCAACATGAAATGACCCGAGTCTGCGTTTTTTGGAGAACGTAAACCACAACGGCTAATTTTTCGTATTTCTATTTGGAACTGAACGCATTCGTAGCATATTGAGCAGGGGCAAGTTTAAATACCGATAGACACACCGGCTGAATAGATATCAACTGACAAATGTGAAATTTCAAAGTAAAATATAAACATATTTTTTACTAGGTGTAACCCTCGCCGTCACCGTTGTATGTGCGTAAGGTCCCTAATTCACGAAAACGAGACTTCAAAACCTTCACCTGGAGGAACTTGAAGTCGCCGAGGCACACTTCCCTTTCATAAACGGTCGATGCGATCATTGGTAACCAAGCCTTTCAGAATGAAAGATGCCATATCTGCTTTTTTTTAGACCTGGAAAAGGTAGAAACTGGTATAATTTGTTGATGGAGTAAAATGCACTCACCAAATGCGTAATTGTTCATATTCACACTGGTTTGCTTGCGATTAGCTCTTATTTGATGTTTGGGACAACTGTATTATTAATGTTTAAGAATGTCACGTTTTATAATTAAATTTTGGGAAGATTCAATTTGGCGGATCAACCTGGTAGTGTAGTGGTATAAGAAAGATGTCAGGAAGCAGAGGTTCTGGGTTCGATGCTAGGTGGTACTCGCAAATTTTCCTTTTTCTCTAATTTAGTAGAGAAAAGTTCGTTTACAATTAAATATTTCTAAGTGTCGCGAAAATGTCATCGACCGTTTACGAAAGGGAAAAGCGCGTCGCCGAGCTTACGTTTTAATATGGAGAAAAACATTTTGAAAACGAAGCTTTTCGAAAACGATGACACTTCGATAATCATGTGACTTCCCTGACCAAGTTTTTATTAAACACTGCAAATCCATATTGACATATTCCCGTCTCTGGCGAAGGGTAGACGAGGCCTACAGAAAACCTCAACTGGTACGTCGCTAATTAAACAAAGGTTTAAGGTTCTCGATGGCTGTGTACGTGCGTTATAATTCTGATAATTCTTGGTATATTTCTCTGGCATTCTCTACAAAACAACAACGTGGAATAACAAAATTCTGCGTAGAAACAAAGTTAATGAAGCTAGATTTTCTTTAGATCTGCACTTTGAATATGAATTCGTTCTTCATTGACGTTGGCGTTGGCGTTTAATACTTTACAAAACTTTCTATGTTGTAGTGTTAACACACCAGTTTTTTGGAAAGGTTGGAAGTCGAAGCGACTTGCAAGATAACATGCGCACCTTTTCTTTACTTTCTATCGCAGTTCAAACAAAACTTTAAAAGAGAGGTCACAGGTTAATAGACGAACCAGAATCTTGAAAAATGATAAAATACGACCGTTTGAGCATGGTGTCAGAAGTGGGACATTTTTCCAGCAACCAAATCGACATCAATCATAGTAAGTGGCTGAA
>JAEMPF020013950.1:1528-12097 GCA_022496165.2 Catalaphyllia jardinei | reverse complement strand
AGTCAAAGTCTCTAATTTCTGAAGTGACTATTTCAAACTGCTACTTCACAATGTCATAAATAATTGTGTCAAATTTTCAGGATTATTTTGTTGGAGGATGCCATGGACTGCTTAATGTCATTTCCGGATTTTCTGTATGCTTTCCAGACACAGCTCTTTTATGAGGGTAAGAAGTAACAATAACATTGACATTACAGTCAAAACAGGTCAAGCGTTCCTCTCATGAGCGGATTAATAATTTCATTATTGCAAATTTGATTTCAGTAATCATTTCAATAATCTGGTTGTTGGATGTCTTGAATGGTGCAAAATTCAAATCAAGCCTGAGTTCAAAACTTCAAAATTTTGATTGAATTATTGCTTAGTTCTGGTGACATGCTGGCATGAGAATTTGACAGGTGTACAATTTGCATAATCTGCCAAGGTTGCTAACAAGCGTGATTTGCCTTTCCTTTTAAATTCATTTCTCTGTCAAACCTTTGTAATTCAAAAATTTTAATTATCTCAAGTTTGAGGATACTGGTAAGATTAGGGAAAGGCAAAGTTGCTAGAGTGAAATGACGTTGTTTGACAGATTATGACAGATATTGCAAATCAGTAAACCCATGAAATTCTCATGCTGGCCTGGCACCTGAAGCCAGCAATATTTCAAACGAAATTCAAGTTTTGAACTGAGGCTTGATTTGAAGTTTCTATTACGGTATTCATCTGACAAACAGATTATTGAAATGATAACTGAAATAAAATTTGCAATAATAAACTTACTAATCCACTTGTGAGTGGAACACTTGACCTGTTTTGACTGTAAGCTCAGTCAGAAGTTTCCAAAAACCAAATTAACATGATAATTAAACAAGTCTTGTGCATGTGTTCTTGGTTGTATCATTTTTTAGATCCATTATGCGTCAATATTTCATTGGTTTCTTGAAATGAATTGCTTGAACATATTTTTGATCCCTGACTTGATGCCCATTTTAAATAGCAATGAAAGAATTTTGCCAGATTTCTAAAAGATACTCTATACTCAATATGTTTGCAGATTTTATAGACAAACTCCATAGCACCTACCAAGCCCTTGTCTCTGGTACTTACAGACCTGGTCAGATAATAGTGGCCTTACCAACACCAACGAGACCAACACAGCACAAGTCTACACCGCTGCCACCTCAGGCTGTGTCTGATGCAGCTCAGGCTAATTCTGGTGATGGCGTAGAGGTTCATTCCTTCTTAGAGGCTGTTCTGCAGATCATACATGCAAGTGGTGGCTCTTTTAGGTGCTTTTTTGTTGTAGCAGTGACAGTGTTCCTTATTTGGAGAAGTGTTGTCAGTGTTTTGTAAAATGTTATCACTTTGATGTCCGGTAATTGGACTTGTTGTCATAATTGCCGTATGAATAAACTAAAATGTTCTCACCCAGGACAATTCTTTAGTTTACAGTACCTGCTATTGAAGAAAAAAAAATTTCTACAGATTTACTCAGGCTTGCATTTCCAACTAAATTACCTGTATGTCAAGTTTATGGTGTTTGCAAGTGTAACAAGGTATTGGTTATAGTTACAAGGTTTTTTTCTCTTGTAAAATGTTTAGTATTGGAAAATAATAGGGGCTAAACTAATTTTATGTTATGTTTTTAGCTGTCCACCAGTAGATGTCATTAAGGATCTCTTATCAACTGTTGAAAGGGTTACGTTCTATGGATTTCTCATTGGCTTAGCAAAACATGCTGGAGTTAATGACAGTATCGGTAAGTGGAAAGAATGTCACATGTGAAAACTTTGGAGGCAAACTTGCCACTATAATAATAATGATGATGATGATAATGGGTTATTGGAGAGTATTTAACAAAATGAGGTTCTTCATCTACAATATCTACATTACAGATTTACACAATAAATCGAGAGAAAAAAACAAGAAAATATAGAGTATATACATGTACATATTTACAGTTGTGTTTATGGTTTAAGATTCCTTACATAAAAGGTGTCTTTTTACACTACAACAGAAGGAATTGTACTCAGATAAGTTTCTAATCGGTACAGGAGTTAATTAAAAATACAATCATGTAGTTGCTGCTGAGTGCTGAAATGTTCCCCATTCTTTTGGAATAGAAAGAACAGGCACAATTGAAAATCTTAAGCTATGAGCACTAAACTTGTGCAACAATCTGAGGCAAGTAACAAACAATTTTTGGCATTTTTGAACAATACAGTCTGCCAATGTGTGATTGCCAGTAAATTGTAAAAGTAAGTATGTGGAAAAGTTTAGGCCATTTTTTAGTGTGCAATTTGCAGACTGTTGGCCAGGCCACCTATTCTATATGTAGCTGTCTTGCCTAGAGTTGCACATTCTTACAACCAGCTGGATAGGCATTCCAAAAGTCATTTCCAATATTGTTTCCCTGGCCTGTTGCTTTTGTGGCAATAGTCCCACAACTTCTTTGCTCATAGATCACCCTTGTATGAAGTGAGAGGGCAATAATTAAGGTTGAATTGTCTCAAGTCTACCAGCTGGCCCAGATCATGTACATGAGTTGGTAAAAATATTTCAAAAAAATTGATATGTTGTGATTAAAAGATTCTAGAAGCAGAACTACAATGTGCATCTATTGTTTTCTTCTATCTGTTCAACTTGTTGTTGATTTCAGCCACATTACCAGATAAATCAGCAATTATGGAGGAGACAGATCAAGAGTTAAGCAGGTACATTGACAGTTTGCTTGTAATATTTAAATGCCTATGAGATGAAAAATAATTGCTGCTTATTTGGAAGGCATTTCAATGGTGTTTCCTTTTCGAAATATTTTTCTTCATTCTAGAGATATTGAGGTTTTTGTACTCTGCAAATTTGGAAAGTGATGGCATAATAAACTGTACAACTAAATAAAACTTGGCACCAGAAATGTACATCACAAAAGGACTAAAATCACACCTGCAGTATGTCATTGTCATGGCAACTATCTAGGCCCCAGTCTCTTTCTGTCAAAACCAAAATAATATCCCATTTGCAACCCTTTTCAGTGGGACAGAGGGTCCTGCCCAGAACAGATATGGTTCTAATATTGTCTAGTAAACTCTCCTCATTAGATTGCTGGGAATGGATGATAACAATTTCAATTCTAATTAAGACAGGACCAATGGCAAAACTGTTGCCATGGCAACAGCACCACAGTTATCATTTTGTTTCTTTTGTGATATATTATATCAGTATCAGCAATTATTTGCTCATTTCATAGGCACTTTAAGGAATTTAGTTCCACAGTAGTGACATTGTGGAGTTTCAGAAAATATTCAGATCCCCCTCCTCTAGAAGTTCCAGAAGAGCATCTGGCATTTCTTTAAAGTTTTAGGTCTTAGAGAACCCCTACCCCCCCCCCCCCTTCCCCACGTCACTAGGAAATTCCAATTATCTCTGTCAGGGGAGTATGGATATTTTCTGCACATCTGATTTTCTGCACATTTTGATCTCCATAAAAAATATTTTCTTACTATTGGCTTTCATTAGTGGCCCGTAATGTGTCTAGATGGCTCTGAAGCCTAAGGGAATGGCTTTTTAATTATTTAATTGTTTGGTTTACTAAACAGCCCGGCACCTAGACCCAAGTCAAGCAGACCAAAAAGTGGAGTTTCAAACATTGCCAAGAAGGCCCTTTGATCTCACACTCCAAGGACACAGATGGATAGTTATTAAGCTGACAGTTGGGTGTGCAACACCTGTGTAATATAAATATTTCATAAAACCTAAGTAGTATTGTATGTTGCTTATGTGTATTACTGCAAAGATATTTGTACACACAACCAGGCTTACTGTATGTTATATTATATTATTATTATAATTATTATTATAATTGTATCTATAACAAAATTCTTGATTGTGATTGGTTCCCTGGGCGCCTATTTGCCACGTAATCGGCGTGTGATCACATGGGTGTCCAATTACAGGTGTCTGATTTGAAGTTTTATAATTGGATACCCACGTGATTTTCACGTCAATTGCGTGCGCTTTGATGGCTTCCTTCGCAATGTTTTCTACAGTTTTCAAAACATAGGAAAAGCGCTACAGACGTTTTTACCCAAAAGAAGTTCTTAGAAGACATTTTGGATTCCGAAATTTGTTATAGATACAATTAATTAGTAATTGGACTTTGTGTCATACAATTCGGGGAGAAATCATGCTCGTAATTTCAAATCAGCCTAGCACTTCGTGCCCATCCAATTCTGAAATTACTCGCGCAATTACTCCCTGAATTGTACTCCACTCGGTCCAATTACTATTACTTACAGTATTATTATTATTATTATTATTATTATTTCTCTTTTAACTTATGCTGATTTACAACACAATAGCTGAGCCCATTCCTTGGGTCTCGGGCTAAAATGAGGTAGAAGTCTATCCTACTTGATGGAGTGTGTCTTTCTTAGGATGCGAGAAGTTCCTAGTAGTTCACTAATTTTGATGTTACCCGGGATTTGTTTGTTGTATTTCTCCAAGGCCTTTTTTATTAGTCCCAGTGCTCCAATCACCACTGCGAGGGCCGTACTGGGAGAATATCGGCCCGAGGTCTTGACACTACGGACCGAGCGCAGCGAGGTCTGTACAAAAAAGACCGAGGGCCGATATTCTCCCAGTACGGTCCCTAGCAAGCTTGGTTAATAAGAGATTTATCACACGACTGCATGAAGAAGCATTGAAGGTTTTTCAAAAGTGCGGGATCATTCGGGACAATGCCCGGTCCAATACTTAGAGACTATTGGACCGGCAATAGAGCATTTTGATTGGTTGATTTTAGTTATTGGCCCTCTGAGTGCCTGAGTCGTGTAATAACGCTGGATATTGGCCAAGTTCTTTTTCTTGCGTGTTTATGGACCACGACGAAGTCGAGGTCCATAAACTTGCAAAAAAGAACGAGGCCAATATCCAGCCATCTTGACCGAACAAGCTTGGTCAATAAAGGATTTATTATGTGGCTTTCAGCGGGTAGTTGCTAGCGGGCAAGATAGCTCCATTTTCCCGCTCAGGTAGCCAATCACAGCGCGTGATTTGGGTTATCTTGCTTGCTCACGGAGTTGGCCATATAATAAGAAAAATGACACTTAGTGATGCTTATTCATAAAGAGCAGTGAATCTCATTAGCTTGCATTTCTGCACTTGAGTGGAAAATGTTGGGAATCCCTTCGGCTGGGGCCCACTTAGTAGATGGTGTCTGTTTAATATTGGGTCCACTTCATACAGGTTTCACTGCATTCGAGATTAGAGTTTATTTTGAAGAAGAAACGAATCAAACAATCCGGACAGAAGCTCAGGTTTGTAGTGTGAAAGTCACAACCTTTTTTGGTAAATACGAGTGTTATCCAGAATGAAGGATGTGTTATGTGTTATTTACATGTACCTCCAAAAATAACCAATGATTGTAAGTGTGTACATTATTATTAAGGAAGCTGTTTAATATCCTGTTGTCCTGTGTTTGAAAGCTTTTATAAAAAAGTACTCGGTCATTTTCAAGCTGTAAACTACATGTAGATGTTGCTGAAGAAGCAAACTTAAACATCTACCAGGGGAATAATGGCAGCGCTGTTCTTCAATCATTGAAGCATTATAAAGCTGACGTCTCATGGCTTAAAGTAACGCAAAACGCTTAAAGGCCCCGTTAATACGCTGTTATTCACGTGAGCGGCTGTGGACCGGCTTTTATTCACATGAGCTGAACCAACTCATTAGGTTCCAGAAATTTCGGTCGGAATATTTCGACCGAAATTCGCCGTTCTATTTTCCACGAACCGGTTAGGGAATTCGGAAAAAGGAAATTAAAAAGATAAGAGTCATTCCTATTGGTTGGCTCGGTTTAATCGGAAAATGTCGTTCCATTTTCTACGGGTATTCCCACTGATCTCTGACCGGTCGGTTTGGCATAATGGAAGCACCCGTAATTAATTTCATAAGGGAATAACATGACTTTGAGGGAATATTGTTTATTTGCGCCCGCGTAGTGTCATGACACTGCAAGGACGCAAATAAACAATATTCCCGAAAAAAGTCATGTCATTATCATTATTATCAATAAACAAGGCCAGTTTTTTCCTACAGAAGTTCTTGAGTCTGAATGCTTTCTACATCCGGTCCAGGATTTTATGTGTAAATCGTATTGTATGCTTTAAAATCAACACATTTATTAAAATAACACTTACTTTATGAAGAGACTAAACGATGGTCTAAATTTTGTACAGCTAGCTTGCACGTAGTTTTTCCGTTTAGCAAACTTTCTTTACACGGTGACACAAACAAATAATAATAAAAGCGGTCTGATCTGTTTAATTAGTTTTACGAGTTAGATCCACTATCCTCAAGGGCGTAGCCAGAGGTTGTCCTGGGATGCCTGTGCCCCCCCTTTTGTAAGCCTTTTTTTAAGCAAACAACCTACAACAGGTAGCGAAAACGCCATGACAATCTGTTGAATATATCCTTACTTTGACAAAGTGTGAACCTCCCTGGCTATGCCCCTGATGCTCTAACCATACTGGCAATACGCGCTTTAATCAACTATCGGGATAGTTGTTTAGTGTTTGGATATATTTTTATGTTCAGTCACCTCAGTCGTATACGGACAATACGCAATGTGATTGCACCTCTCGAGAAATTCCACGGAATAGCAAAATTCAGACTATGAAAAATCCCTGCCATCAAAGTGTACTTACGTATCAAAAATAACCTTCATTTGATACTTTAGAATAAGATAATAAGGAGACGAGGTTTCTCATTGTGGGTTAGATGTGTCATGTCACCACTATGACCCGTACTAACTCCATTTCAACACCAAGAACACAAATAGGGCCTATTGAATTCCCTTTGTATAAAAATTGTTCCGATTTTTGCCTCCTTTCAGGTTGGCAACTAGAGGCAAAATATTAAAATGTAATAAAAATTTTACATCTGTTGTTTTCGTATGAAATAAAAACGCATCTACATCAAGGCCGGGTTGTTCGAAAGCCGGTTAACGTTAGGGGTCGACCATTTAACTCTTGAGGAGGGGGGGGGGGGGGGGGGGAGATTTTGAAGAAAAATTTCCTGCAAGCGCTTGTTGGAAGAAAAAAATTGCATGCAGCACAAATGAAATAGAAAAAATTCTTGCACTGCTCCAAGCAAGAAAAAATGTTGCAAAGCTCTGGTTAGCATATTAAAATAACACATTAATTAGCCTAAATAACACTGGTTAGCGTAAACAACACACCGGTTGGCCTGCAGTTAGCTTAGGTAGCTTGCGGTTTGCCGATATAATGAGATAAGGGATTTCTTGGTTGCTCGGTTCACATGGCAAGCCATTAAGGTTAGCCTAAATTGCACATTGGCTAGCCTAGGTAGCACTGCAGTTAGCCTACAGTTCCTTAGGTAGCTTGCAATGTCTTATATAAGACAACATATAACAATATATAACATATAACAATATAATAACATAACAATGTTATGTTCAACTTTGAGGTACCCAATTTAGAAGTGGATTGTAAAGAGGCTGAACAAAAATTACTAGATCTATTTTTCAAATTAGACCATGATCGACTAACTTTAATTCTGCTTTAATTCACATTTGTTTTGGAGATTTCAGTCCACTTTAAAATTGTAGCTAATGATTCTAGCAGTAATTACCATGCTATTAGCATTTCTGATCTGCTTTTTGCTATCTTAAGCTATTTTTTTAATTAAAAAGCTAAACATTTTTAAATCTACCTGTGGAACATCACTTCATAACATGAGAATATTGTTATTTAATAGGTAATATTAAATGATTCTAAAGAATGACATTCCGAAAACATGTAGCTATACAAGAATGATTTTGTATAGCTTACAACATTTTAAGGCTTTGCAGCTCCATATTAGAACTATTACTGCAATAACCACAATGTAAATCTAAACGACACTTTTTTGAGGAAAAAAATCCTGCAGAGAAATGAGGAGAGAAAAAAATATCCTGCAGAGCATTTAGGAGGGAAACAATATCCCGCCCACCAGGTTACTAGAAAAAAAAAACTTGCTGACCAGAAATCACCTCCCCCCCCCCTCAAGAGGTAAATGGTCGGCCCCTTAAACCAGGGCAAAACGTTAACTGAAGCATTACGTTTTCTTGTTGAAAAATGTTTTTCACCTCTAATGTTTGGTGTAGTTTGAGATTACTACAGCTCAAAACTGAAGGCCAAACAATATAAACAGAACACCTCACCAAAAAGTTACAAAACTAAAATCAAAATTCTTGCTAACTCTGGGTTAGCTTAATCGGTCTTTAAACAACCCGGCCCAAGTACTTATAAAAATATGTTTATGTAAAACATATATTATTTACCCATCTTGAACTTATTTGTCCAATGACTTGATTATTCAGTTCTCGTTTAATACGCATGTGGAATATAAACTTGTATTTCTTCAAAGGTAACATTCTTATATCACCTGAAATGAGAAAAAAACAAATAAATAAATGAATAATTAAATTGAAGGAGATAACGTATTGTGCGCCGTAGATGGGCTATATAGGTATGCAGCTCCCAAAAGAGTGTGGTAAATTAGCTATTTTGGTCAGAAATAGGGTAAGGATTTTGGGAAGCAAGTAACACACCCCCACTCAGTTTTTTGAGTGGAAACCACCGCGAGTGTGTGAAGCTAGTGACGATGGGAGACGCTAGAAGAATTATTGGGGTGTGACTCCAGAATGCTTTGTTAACCAGACATTTAGTCAATATTCCTAGCTGATTTTATCTTACAGGTTACATGCAATCTAAAGTGCAATCAGATTTATGTCATTTCTCCGTTTTCATAAAAACTAACCTACTGTCGTCAATACACAGAGGAAGTGGGAGTATAGCCACTACCACCTTCTGGGAACAGTGCAATGAAACTGGTTGATACCTGCAACACGTCTGCATTCATGATGTAGTAAATATTTAAGCAATACAATAAAAACCCGCAACTAAGAACCTAAAAATTAATAACCTGTTAGCCTAAAATGGGTCTTTTATACCCCCTATAAACAAGAACCTATTTAGCCTAAGAAATTTAAAATAGGTTCTTAATTTCTAAAATCATTGCAAGAATCATATTTGAAGAAAAAAAAAGATTGCCATTGCTGTAAAAATGTTTTTTAAAGAAAAATGAGTGCAAGATATGTAGACTTACAAAGCATACTATCGTACAACTTGTTTGCAGCTGTGTTTTAATCGTTTTTTATGCAGGATTGAGAACCCATTTTAATAACCTAAATAGTCTAAAATTCCGTTAACTACCATTTATAAAAGAACATGTTTAGGCTAACTCCTAAAATTGTAGGGTCTTAGTTGCAGCTTTTAACTGTAGAGCACTTTTTCCGTGTTTATATAGCCTCATCTAAACACGAGAAGGGTTGGGAGAATTCGAGACAGTAATGCAAACCCGAGACGTTGTCGAGGGTTTGTATGACTTTCGAGAATTCTCCCAATCCTCCGAGTGTTAAGATGAGGCTATGTATAAACACGGAAAAAGTGCTCTATTGCTTTTGTAAAATATTTCTTAAAAAATCTGCGAATCTGAATCGAAACGTATCTGAAACGTCACAACCATGTTTACATACTCTCATCTAAAAACATTTATCGACCAATAAGAGCGCGCATAGTGGCTCAGTTATTTTGTAAATCTTGTTACTTAACCATTTTAGGGTTAGTAATCTTGCTGTATTTTGGCGCGACGGTAGAGCAGGTCAAATAAAAAATCTGAGTCAATCACCCGGCAGCGATACTACACACCAAAATGTCTAATAAAATATTTATTATTCAATGTTATTCTTTTCCAGTCGTTTTCTTCGTGTTTTTTTACTAACCTCAGTTTGAGTGGTTTGAAGAAGTGCAAATAGCATATGTATTCATCCGAATGGAGCTGGATAATGCTGTTGGACATCACAGCAAGTGTTGGTATACACATGTGCTGTATTGTTGATAGGCAGATCGCACATGGCTTTCTGTTCCCACCTCTACAATACAGCTGAAAAGAGCTTGAACAACACATGTATTGTTACCTTTCAATTTGTTCCGTTGTCCCGTTTCCCTGTTGGCATACGGTCATCTTTCGTTCATGGAAATCCTCTAGTGCAATACCCCAGTTTTCGTATGAGTCCAGAAAGTGATGGTGATGGATTCTGCGTCTTCTACAGATCTACAAGGAATTAAATTGATTTGTAAATTTTGAGAATTAGCCGATGCAACAAAACAATAGCTCCTAAATGCGATGGATTTTTTTATTCTCACTACCTGCATGTCAAGTAATGTGCTGGTATTGTAAGAGGAAATGGGAAGGTTAAATGAAAATCACTTCGCTTGGGCAACAAGAGTGCAAATAGTCGACTGAAATAACATTTAAGTACACACCCATTCAGAAACTCTAGTTTGGCAAGTAGATAGTTATTGAAATCTGTGGTGAATCAAGAGAAGCGTTGGCCGACCAATGAGGCAGATATTACGGATATATGCCTCACCTAGTTATGATCTTTACCCCACCACGTATTTCACTCCTCAAACGGCTATGGTGAAAATGGGGTAAACGAAGTAGACTGGTAAATGGGGG
>JAEMPF020013949.1:618-13359 GCA_022496165.2 Catalaphyllia jardinei | reverse complement strand
GTAATCTATATTATAATGACAACAATTATAGTTAACGAGTGCGTTTACACTGCTCATCCAGTTTATGACTTATATGCTGCAGACAGTGATGGGAATATTATTAATATCATTAAGAAAGTGCCCCACAGAGGGAACAAGAAAAATAATGGTTATTTGAATTTTTGCGTGAGAAAGTATGGGCAATCAGGGCAGAAAAGTTATCAAGCCCATCGATTTGTTTGGGAATGTTTCAATGGTATTATACCAGATGGAAAAGATATTGACCATATTAATAATAAAAAAGATGATAATAGGTTACTCAATCTCCAGCTTGTTACCCATCAACAAAATCTTAAGAAATCAGCTAAATATAGGGATTATACATTTGTTGCAAATAATTGTAAAAATAAAAAATGTATAAAAGCAACTAATAAGAATTCAAATGAAGTTTCATACTTCAACAGTTTGTATTCAGTCAATCAACATTTAGGCATCAATGCTGGTATCGTAAAAATGGCTTGTGAAGGTATCAACAATTGTAAATCAGGTAAATCAAAGAAAGATGGTTATTATTATACATTTGAATATATTAAACAAGAAGACTTACCAGCTAATTACAAAAAAGCAGCTAATATCAGACCGCGGATATTATCAGATGAGGATAGGAAGAAAAAACAGATAGAATCCAATCAAAAATGGAGAAACAAGCAATACCGATGTCCAAACTGTGACAAAGTATACAATAATGGTTATAAATATGTTCACAAGAAACATTGCAAAAATAGACAAAAATAATAATATATTTGGCTACCGATTGATAGCAATAATCAGTCTTGATAACTGTAATTCGCGATATAATATGATAATCATACTATATCGTCTTATCAATATAAGATTACATAACTTGTTCTTATATCATTTTCATATATTTCCTAAATCCTTCATAGGAATCCAACTGTTGAAATCATCACTATATCCCTTCCACTTCACCAAAGCTTGTTTCTTCTTATAATCTCTACGAATGACTTTATCAATACGAAAAACGTCCTGTTTGGCTTTTAATAATTCAGGTTCATAGAAATTCCCTTGAATATCTTCATTTCTGAGATCCTTTATTTTGTATGTGATTGGATTAGTGTATTGGATCTTATCAACTGTGAACATTTCTCCTGTCCAATTTGGTGTATAAACCTTGTCGAACACATTCCGTTTGTACTTAGATATTCGGACCTGATCACCTATTTTAAATTTTGGTTTCTGTTTTGATGTTTCCATATCACCATATAGATTGAAGTAAACTGTACCCTCATTCTTTTTCTTTGAAGCCTCAACTGGTGTCATTTTTATGCTTGAATGTTTTGTGTTGTTGTATTGTTTTACTAGTTCAGGTAACATGTCTAGATACATTGTATTACCTTGAACTGTGAACTGTTTCCACATTTTGGATTTAATTGTCCTATTCCATCTTTCAACTACTGATGACTTCTCTTCATTCTCAGTTGAGTACATTTGTATCCCATTTTTCTCTAATAGGTCTTTCAAATGTTTGTTATAGAACTCTTTTCCCTTGTCAACCCAAATATATTGTGGTTTTCTGCCTTCCTTGGATATTGTTTTGAATGCTTCAGTGACAGATTCACCTTTCTTATCTTTTAACGGAACGATCCAACCATATTTGCTGAATACATCAATAACCATTAGAAGATATCGGTAACCTTTGTTCCATTTACTAAACTGCTGCATTTCAACCAAATCACTTGCCCATATTTCATCGATATGATTTGTGATTACACGCCGCCGAGTAAAATTCCGTTTTATGGGCGTATGTAACTCATCAGCTAATTTTTGTTGCCAGTTTTCCTCACTCGACGGCTTTTCCCGTTTTTTGCTTCTTAACACCCATACCCAATTTTGACTTAGCTGCTATAGCATTTCTAGCAATAGTATGACCCCATTGTCGATCTTTCCAAGGAATTGCATCGAGAGCTTTAACCATCTTACGATCAGCTTCATTTTTGCACTTCACTTGATCACCTTTTGGTTTATTACCACAAACTGAGTAATCAACATCATGCTGCATACTAACTGCATCTGTTCTACCTGTTGGTTGTTGATATATCTCAAGTATCTGACCAGTATTGGGATCATACCTCAGTTGCTCTTCAAGAGGGTTTCCAGGCCCTGTATACTTATGTCCAGGCATCACAAACCCTTTCTTTGGTGCAACCTTGAGAATGGCATTATGGATGTCTAACCCTCCACCATAACCTTTCCATTTAATCCATGAGTTGTATGATGTACTGCCTCCAGCATCTTTGATAGCCTTGTATTGTCTCTTGTATTCAGCAACTAAGGCTCTACCCTCTTTTGCACTCACTTCAGGTCCTTTGAACAATCCAGGTGCAGTGACAACCAAGCTTTCTTTCAATCAACAAATGGAAGTGGTATTGGTAATCCTTTTCCTATCTGATAGCCCTCAGCTTGTGAGGGCTCAATCAGTTTCCCCGCTTTCTTCCTTTACTTGATATCTTTTTTGACATATCATCAGCGACTGAATCAATGATTTGGTCTAAATACTTTTGTCCCATTTCTTTCATTTTATTTTTGGCAGTCTCTGATTTTATTGCTTCACCAGCTTTATTTCTACCTAAGTTGAAAAGTCCTTTAGCACCTGATGCCAATCCTTTAACAATAAGCTCATCAAATCCTGATCCTTGTTTCCCACTCTTTACGAATTTGGTCTTTGTTATACCACATTCAGCACAAGTGCATTTCATCATGGTTCGACCATTTTTGGTTTTGGTATATCGTTCACTACCTGGAACGCATTCAGTTTGTTTCTTCTGTTTTACACAATATGATTTCACCATTTTATATATATAATTTAGATATTTTTGAAATAATTGATGATGAATCTATGATTGACACTTGTGTCTGACATATCGAATTTAGCATTATGTATTGTATCAAGAATGGATCTTCCCTTCTGTCTTTCCAATAGATAGTATAAACACCAATACCCACATAACACTGAATCACGTTCTTGTATCTCATCAGTTGAATACACTAATTGTTTTCCACTAGTGGCCATATATTTCTTAACATCCCGCGGCATTTTTAATCCGAATGGGTCAGAGTATTCACAAAATCTATCAATGTTTCTATAAGCTACCCAATGTGTACCTGGTCCGATGTGGTTATCAAGATTTACTATCCCACATTCTTTATTATTTATTTGTGATGATAATGTATCCTTGCTGAAAACACCTCTGAAGTATTTTATACCAAGTTGTTTGACCCAATTTTTCAGATCATAATTTGATAATGGTTTGTTTATAAAATAGCTCCTATCAATGGAATGTTGTTGAAAGGACTGTTTGGACCTAGAAGAAGACCTTTTCCTTTCTTTTTTGGAGCTTTCCTTTTTTTTACCAAGACCAATCTGGTTTGGGTAGTCATCCCAACTACCAAAGAATGGTGGTGGTTGATATGGCATTATCATTCCATGCTTTCCACCTTTCCTTTTCGTGTCCATTTTGGGAACATATACAGGTATCGATCTCCTTGGTCTTGGTCTCCCAATATTGGCCAGTAAAGTACCAAGGAAACCACCTGACTGCTTTGCTGCTGGTTTTATACGAACACCTGAACCTGATTGAAGGGCAGCAACAATGTCTTCCTTCTGCTTATTAGTCAAAAGATGCTTGTTTGCAATTAACTTGTCAATCTTATTTTGTGGTATAAGAAATCCTCCTTTCTGTGCCCCATCTCCAGATATCTTTTTAACAATTTGGCTTGCACCTGTACTGGTTGCCCCTGCTAAAGCTGCCAATCCCATTGTTTTCGCAATGGTTGGTCCAAATGCACGCGCAAGAGCCAGAGCAGAGGTTAGTAAACTACCACCAACTTGTTTTCTAATATTTGTCTTTGACAGCTTGATATCCATACCTTTATTCTCTTTCCGATTCTTCTCCAATCTCTTCTTCACCATCGCTGGGACACATAGAGTGTCATTCCCACGAGGAGAGTCATTTGTAAGCCTAATTACAATCGTTTTTCTTTTATGGTAAGCATCACTGATATTCTTCTTCTGATTTTCTGATAGTTTCACATTTATTTCAAAAAGCTTAGTCATTTTTAGTATATAATTTATGTTATATAATTTTATGATTATAAAACATATACAAAATGAGGAATATTTAATTATTAAGACGAGGAAGATTTGATTATTGAGACGCGGACCTCGATCTGAGTATCGTTTTTCCTTCAGAAACTTTATTTTCAACTTCCTGTTCATTGAGGACAAGTGCGTAAATTTTGTATTGATTGGTGGTGTTTGCACTTAGTGTATATTTGAAAGTTAGTTGAGTCATACCATCTCTGATGTCAATCGGTTTTGTAAATAAATGAATAAAGATTATTAAAGTTACTCCTATTGAGGAGAGTATCATAACTATATTCATTGTTGGCGTGAACATATTTCAAAACATCTCGGAATACACGTGATGGTTCTGTACTTGGTGTGTAATGCTTATCTGGATATTCTCTTCCATTCCCTACTTCTAGATGACAATTTGTTAATGTTTGATCATCAGGATTAAAAGTATTGTATAAGAATTAATTAGATGTTTGTGATTCTATATTTGCATTATTAATGATAAAAACGAATACATGTCTTGGTTTGTATTCTCCTGTTGAAATACGCCAGCTACCAGATCCTTGTCTTGTTGCATTAAATATGTGAATTTTTTCTTGAAGATATGTCCAATATCTTGTTTTGATGTATTCTTCAACGTACAATTTTTTTCCGAGTGAATTGAAAACAATACGAGGGACTATCAGTTTAAATTCAGTAAGGACTACACGACTATCATTCCCACCAGTCCGCCAAACAAGTGTGTCGTCATTTTCAATTGTTATATCCAACTGAATTCTAGAATTTGGAAGAAGTTCTCCAGGGAGGCTCTCAAAAAAGCTATACCGATTCAGTGGTATTTCCACATTCACAATGGCGTTATTAACCAACGATGCATGACGTTTACGGTAGAAGGAAACGGAAAAAATTACCTTAGTGATTACCTTTTATTTTACGTTTAGTTTCCGCTAAATGATCTTTAATCAAATCAGACAGTACAAAAATCCGAAGACAAAAACATCTCCATTTATTCACCTCTAAATTGAGTATTTTCACTCTATCACGGTGCAGAAAGTAAAGATATATTCCTTATTCTGGATATTGCAAATTCAAATGCAGGTCGGAGGTTTGAGAGCGGACCTCGAGGAATAAACATAAAGTTCAAAAGGTCAGTCTGCGAGAAGCGATTGGTGGATTTTGATCCTTTGAAGGTGTAAAAAGCAGCCATGTATTGTAAATCATCAGTGACACAAAAGCCAACGACTAACTGCAAAAATTAATTCACTGTTTTTACCGTTCTAGAGTGAAAATACTTGTATTAGTGGTGAATAAATGGAGATATTTTTTCTTCAGATTATTGCACTGTCTGATCTGACTAAAGATTAAGCGGAAACTAAACGCAAAATAAAAGGTAATCACTGAGGCAATTTTTGCCGTTTCCTTCTACCGTAAACGTCATGCTGAACCTGTCTATACTTCACGTAAATATTAATGGCTTCGCTGACGTAAAACTAACTGTAAGTACTGATGCATTTACTCACATTTCACTTTTTCATTTCTGAAGCGGATAAAATTCCGGCTGCATCGTCGGTTGATGCGCGTTATTTTTAGCGCAGCTATCCGAACGAGAGAAAGCCCATTCACCAAAACCAAACAATTTGTTTGCTTTCTAACTTACACATGTGCTGATTCAATGAAAAATAGGTCTTAGTTTTTGAGATTCGGAGGGGGTCTTAGGTCTTAGTTTTTGAGATTTGGAGGGGTCTTAGGTCTCAGTTTTTGAGATTCGGAGGGGGTCTTAGGTCTTTTGTTTTGAGATTCAGAGGGGGTCTTAGGTCTTAGTTTTTGAGATTCAGAGGGGGTCTAAGGTCTTAGTTTTTGAGATTCATAGGGGGTCTTAGGTCTTAGGTCTTAGGTCTTAGATCTTCGGTCTTAGTTTTTGAGACACCCGCTGATTTTGTTGTTTGAGTTCTCTAAACCCCTTGTCTGATTTATTTTCCCAGTATAAAATTTCACTACGTTGAAGAAACACACATGATGCTATTAGCCTTATAGCGAGAACTGTTGCAGCATTTCAGCACAATAGATGGCGAAAAAATATTTTGTGAAGTTTTTGACACCGACTCGGACAAGAAAGTGCAGGCGCTCCACTATACAAATTAGCTACTTGGCTACTTGTACGCGTCAAATTTTCCTTTTACAATTAAAACTTCGTCAAACTCGCCAAACAGATAGAAAGAATAAGAAACAATCGAAAGCCCAAATTGGTTATGATCATGATTAAGCATTGTTCTGAGAAACTCACAAATAAACTTGATACCAGAGAAAAGAACTTTCTTGCAAAAACTTTATTCAAAAGCTTACGCGTACAACTAGCGCGAGGAGATCTTACTCTCCTGTTTTCATCCCTGAAAAACTCACCTTTTCCCATTGCTCCACAACAAAAATTGCAGCAAAATATTTGCTGATCCACGTAGAAGGGAGTTTCGTGTAAATTCTTTAGGAATCTAAGTTCGAGTGTGTAAATAATCGGAATCTCCTCGTTTATGTAGACCCCAGTCTACTTCTGCATCACACCTTTTTGCTCGGACCCGCTCGTTTCACCGCCCTACGTATAAGCGCCCTGTTTCGAAGCTTATATCAAATTACCTCCCCACCCCTCCCCACATGGCCTAGGACACTGACTGACTTGGTCTAGCCCTAAAAGGCAATCCTTGTTAAATAGAGAAGCTTTAAGCAAGATAAAGTTATCGCTCAGTCTTCTAAGCCTCTTAAATCTGTTTGAATAACCGCCACAAAAACACGCAAAAACCGAAAACTGCAAGCTAACTTTACGATTTCCCGCAGCCGCAATTTCTTAACCCTAAACCGCCAGATAAATGTGAATGAAACCGCAAACCGGCACTCAAAATTGGCTTAAACCGCCAAACCGCCAGACTATAATAGACCCTCATTAATAACTTCTTGAATCCAAACCTGTCCTTTCCACTGTGAAAACTTCACGTACCAACACAATTTACGCTGTTTTTACGTCGATAAGGTGAGGTTTGATACTACTAAGGTGATGCGGAACAAACTTGACGAAGAAATTAACTTTCAGTTTGGCGGCCATGACGTTCTGTAATTCTATGTTTCGTGCAACACCAGCCGTCCGCACTCAAACTTTTTTCAGGCTGCGAATCAATCCATTTTAGTCGGAAAAATCCTTTCGCTTTTCCACTGCGCTTTGTTGCTTGTTGATTCTCTTTCACGTTACGATGAAATAACCATGCTTAGATCAAACTCAGAAAGCGATGCGTTTCAAAATCCGTTGAGTTGAAGCGGGAAACCAACTTAATGCAGGCGTGCGTGCTCAGCCAATCAGCATCAAGTAATCATGCCCTCTTGATTAACAAAAATGCCCTCGTGATTAAGAAAAAATGCCCTCTGTTTGAGCCAATCAGCATTCAGTAATTTTGCCCCGTATGTGATAAAGATAATAATCAGTAGAGTTCATTAGTTAGATAATTAAAGTTGAAATTGGTATTTGCTTGTAATTAGGAATTCTATTGTCTATTTTATTAAAAAAGTCGCCTCTAATTGAAAAATATTTGGGGCAATCAAACAGGAAGTGAATCTCATCTTCAATATTGAGGCCACAAACAGGAAAAATTCTATCATACCTCGAAATGTTGTCATACCTGCCTGTTTCGAAATTAAGTTTATGATTACTTATTCTAAGTTTCACGAGGGCACGACCTCCTGTGAGAAATATTTGAGATAACCGCCTCCCTCGAATAATCGCCTTCTCTCGAATAATCGCCCCCTTTTGGTGCGAATATGGAAATAATCGCCTCCGGCTATTATTCGAGGAAATACGGTATGTTCTTTTCGTCATTCAAAAGCAAAACAAAACAAACAAACGAAAACAAAACGAACAAGATACTCGCACCTTCTATGTTGAGCTGACCGATCGTGACTAACGCCCACTTACGTCACTTATGTCCAGAAATGCAGGTTAATGAGATTCAATGCTCTTTATGAATAAGCATCACAAAGTGACATTTTCATATTACTTCATATTTGACAGAATTATGTGTGTCTTGGTGAAAGAGGACACTTTGTGATGTTTATCATAAAGAGCATGCTCCTCATTAACTTGCATCAACATATCTGACATGCATCCGTCGCCGAAAAATCGTGGTTTCAAATCACTCAAAAATCCCTTTTCACAAGAACGCTCACCACTTTTCCTCTCATTTCAATTTCCCATTCCCCATTCCCCTTCCCCGTTTTAGTAACATCCAATATGATTGCTATGGAGACCTATATAAGGTAATGAAATAATAACATCTTTTTGCGGGACTTTTGCCACGGGTTCATTTGGCTTGGTGGCTTGGTCTTGTGCTTGTTCAAGACACCATTGATATTAAGAGTGTTTTCTGTCTTGTTCCGGCCGCCCATTGTTACAGTATAAACAACTTTCCAAAAAATTGTTATACTTTTGAAAATGTATGTTGACTAGCATACGAAACGTCAATAATATGTTTATCTCTGCTGTTTGTTTTGTATTTTTAATTAAGCTTTGATGACCGAAAACCAAGAGTTTATTGGATAAGGAAAGCTGCCAAAATAACTTTGACCTTTCAGCGTGTTTGCAGACTGAAATCGACATCTTATCTGTACATCTGAGGCACATTCGTGGTATACTATTATGACAAACACTTTTTACACATTGAAAGGCTGATTGGACGGCTAAAAAGGATAAATTTTAATTTATCGTTTTTAGTCGTCCGGTCAGCCTTTTAATTGGTTTTATAGTTTTCTTACGCTGCTGATCCTGATCTAAAGCCAAGATCTGGCTTCATTTCGCTGCCGTTTGCACAAGTGGCCCTTGCATTACAATTTACCCGAGAAACTTTCGGCACCTCACACATAGTAGCCGCTCATTTTAAACTTACAAATTACCCTTTTTGGAGGAATACTTCGTGAATTTGAGGCTATTAATGCCTCATCTCGAGCACATAGTACGAACATTGTGTCACGCACGCTTTCGCAGCTGAATATTGCCCATGTTTATAGAACTGCTGCAGTTCCCAAAGGTTAAGTAAAGGTTTAGTGCAGTCTTTCCTGTTCCCGGTACAGGGCCCCGGATCCCGTTATACTTAATAAAATGACAAGGGTAGAAATATGATACAATTTCCTACATGTATTTTTGTTTATGTAATGATAAAATGACATCGAGTGGTAATCAGGACTATTAGCAATGGCAAGAGTGAATACCTCACCGACAGATTCAGGGCTTGGAGTAGAATAATTCGAATTAACCGATGCTGTTAGAGAATTTACAGGAGAAAGATGTCGAAACTGGTAATTTGAAGGGCTCTAATAGATGGAACCTGCACTCTGAATAATTTGGTGAGGAGCTGGTGGGTAAGGCAAGTAGGGCACATCACTGTTACAGGCATGTGAGGAAAAACCCACATGTCCTGCGGCAGACACAAATGGTTGCTGGTTTTGAGATTAAAGTATCAGTTGCATCAATTTTAGTTCATGCTTGTGTGCCTTCTGTATATGATCTTTCATAAAACCTATAAGTTCCTTGGTTGGATCGTTTTCTGCTATTGTTTTCATCAATTTGATGGCTTCACAAATTGGGTCATCCCGACTGTTTTTTCGTTTGCTTGTTTTACAGGAACAAACATATTCTGACTTTGCTCATCAGGAGCTGTTTCACTTTCAGACGTGTCCATAGTGTAGTGTTTGTAAGGTACATCTCAGTGTATCGTACATAATATACTAAAGCGTGCAATGTATGTCGGGAAGTTGATTATTAAAGCAGCATAGCGGACTTGTAGATTCGATTCGTGTGTTGTGTCCGTCTATTGAAAATAATCCAGTTCCATCGACAGTGGAAAGTGACATATGGCGACGAGGACTGAAGTTGCAACTTCCCAGACCATGGCGTCAATAAAGATAGACGATTTAAGGAGTAAACTTTCAGGCGCGGGAAGGTGATGGCAGCGTTGGTTGAAAAGTTTCTCGGTTTATGCCGACAGCAAAGGCCTGCTCATCGAAGCGGATAAAGCGGATAGGATGGTCCAGTAAACAAAGCAATTTTTGTAGGCGAGGTTCGACAAAATTTGTAACAAAGCCCACTCACCTTAAATCTGTTTATATGTATCTAAATAGTGCAGAAATAAAATTCCACTCGAATCCGACCATGGCAACCTGTTTATTTCGACCATCGAAAAACCAAAATGGCCGCCAAATCCAAGATGGCCGCCCTTTTTAAACAAAAATCAAAATAAAACAGTTACACAATTACACTTGGTGGATTTAAGCCTCTAGGCATGTTCATTGCCTATCTGTACATGCAAAAACAGCGTCGAATCCAAAACTGAGCTAGCGAAACAATTTTTTCAGAAGTTTTTAAATCTAAGATGGCGGCCAAATCCAAGATGGCCGCCGTCAAAGTGATTCAGATATGTACTGCGCACTATTTTACACAGGAAAGCAAATAAATGTATTTATTTAAACTTCGCCTTCAAAAACTATTACAAAAGCATGACGACGTGAATCAAAAAATAAACAACTACTGGGTTAAGGCAGGGTGACCACAACAGCTGACGCCAATTACTGTGGGCCCAAGAATAAAATAGTAGTGAACTAATAACAGCAAGAAATAGGCTCTGAAAGGTCGCGTGGCGTATTAAATTTTAAGCAGACAGATTTTCAGGTTCTAGGGTCCTCAATATCAAAGCGCGAGATAATTGCATCTTTGTAGTATGAGGAGAGCAGAGATTTAAATTGGTTTAGCGTTACATGTTCATATCTTAACTGCAGGGGGAGAGCGTTCCAGATTCTAGAAGTTCTGATAAGTAGAAGTGCGGCATTTCTTTGATCTGAAAGATTTTGCATTGTTAGCGCTTGCTCTAGTGACCCTTGTGGGAACAATGCGTTCAGGGAGCACGTTATGCGATAAACAAACAATACCACTGGTGGCCTTAAAGAAAAAAACCAAGACCAAAAACTCATGCTATGTGCAATACTTAATACTACATACTTAGATTAATTCACAATAATTTTTACGAGTAAAATGGTTTCATAAAGGCAATAAAACCCATTCCCATTCCCACAGCTCCTAAGTTTCAATGTTAGATGGCAATGTGATCAGTTATTCTCTTATCACACTCGCGAATAAAAGCAGTACCTAGACATTGCAAATGTGTTTCTTGCAGGCTTTATTAGGGCGAGCAAGTATATCAGACTGCGCAGCTCGATCTATTTGACGAAACTCATTCCCGTTTCTTTCTTTCAGATCCAGAAATGTTGATTTTGCTGCTCGTAATTCTAGCTATAAATCTACAAGAAATTTAAGTTCACGTGGCAACTGTTGTTTGCAGTTTCATTTGTCACAGATATTATCATCAGCAGCGTCATCAAAATCCTCACAATACACTTCCGGAGAGTTTTGACACGCAATGCCCTTACATTGACCGCACGCTCGATTGCTCTGAAGGCCGTTCTTGAAGCAGGTGCAAGATCGCGCATCACATCTGCCACCACAATTACATCTGATATTTCGCAGGAGCTACGCTGGGGCTGCTGGCTCTGACATCTGCACAGCTACAAGGTCTGTTGAGGATCTAGCCCACCCCCACTTCTCCGGAGTGAGATCGTTCCCTTTCCATGTTTGTACCTGCAGAACGACATGGTGACTGTGAAATCGGGCGGCGTGTGATGTCGGCGGAAGTTTCTCTGGTGGTACGTATCTAGCTGCTGTGGTCACTTTCGTTTGAAACTTCTGAGCCTTGCAGTTTTCATGTTATCTACTTGGCTTCCATACATGATAAGTAGTACCCTTTCGCCGGCTTTTTCATGGCCACTTTTGAAGACTCGCTCGCCATTCAGGTTGCAGCACTTTTTGCCAGGGCGGCATATCCATTCCAGTAGCTGTCGTTGCTGAAGACTATGATGTTTTCCAGTTGTTAGTTCACTACACAGATCCCTCTGCTAGTAATGTGTATATGGTCGCTGCTAATAGAACTGTCTGCGCCACCACCATCAAGCGCAGAGTGGATGTCCAGCTATCAGAGTCCCTTCATTTTTTCTCCATGCTATCAGCAGCTGTGATACGACCTCAAGGCCACATGGGATCTGGAAAGTGGGGGTTCTGAAGAAATATGAATAACAAGCAAACATGTTCAACGAAGAGGCTACACAGAGGCCATCATATGTTGAAAACAAGACGAGAATCCCTACAGGTATAGCATCATTTTAGGAATGCATGATTGACAGAGAAGAAATGCCAAATGCTCAGGAGAGTGATTCGGGCTTGTGTATTAATGAAATTGGTGGTAAAATCAGTGCTATACTTTTTAAGCTTGTTCGCAGTCTGCCTTTTAATCTGAGTCGCATTTTACCCTGTCTGCAGTCCGTAGTCTGCGTTTTACACTGACGATTTTCAATTTGATTGCCAGCAAAGCAGAAATGGAATTCAAACATCTTTTTACTAAATTACATAGGCCATCAAAGAATATTCAATTGTACAGTCATTCTCATGGCCCTTTCATAGAATAGCCACAGAATCATTAAAATAGAACAGCTAAACTGTTGGATTTTTATAAGCAGTACCATCATTCATT
>JAEMPF020013948.1:10000-13373 GCA_022496165.2 Catalaphyllia jardinei | reverse complement strand
AAAAAAAGATGAAGATCTAAATAAAAATATATTTGGAAGATACCAGAAATAGGGCACATCCCTTTTTAGTTCCTGGGCCTAGCAGGACCAGAGTCTTGAGTGAAAGAAAACACACTGCAGATAACTCTGATCAACTCTGTTTCCAGCAATCTAAGATACTGAATTGATTATTTACCTGCATTTCGACCCCATTTGGCTGATTACAATGGTCACCAAATGTTACATAGCTTTTAAAATTGTCAGTTTTGGTATCATGGTTAGATTCATTAAACCTGATGTCTTGTTTTGCCTGATCGATCTGGGTCTACGCGTGTACTGACACACGAGCGACGATAATCAGAAACGAAGTACAGATACCACTCCACTTTATGCATTTCAGGATATCATCTATTACTGATAGATTCGACTTAGGGCCATTGTTATAACGCAAAAGTAGTCATTTGGCGTTTCAATGAAACTAGCAGTTTCATAACGTGGTAAATATTACTGAATGGGGCTTTATAGCAATTGTCACGCAGGGATCGTAAACCTGGCGATAATATTTCTGGACTTCTAGTCTGAAACAGACTTTAGTTTAGTTCTGGGTCGTTTCGATTTGACGTGTGGGCAGTATGTTTTGCTCAAAGCAAATTCAAACATTTTAAGAAAGCAATATTTACTCACCAGAAATCGCAAAAGCTGGAAATCAAAATCCACAATGGCTGGCTTGAGCTGAGAAGTTTGCACTCCTTGAGCCCGTGATGGAGGCCGACGAATCCGACGAACATCTCGAAACAGTTTGGGCTCCACAAATTCTAGAATTTTTCAACATTTCCAACCAAATTCACTCCATGTATCAACTAAGTATACATCCCATCTGGCGGTGTCGGCGAAGACAACATGCGTTAAAATATGCCTGCCTTCTCGGGCACGTAACACGAGATGGAAGGAAGGGTAGGTACGCGGGCTCATTTTCGGAGAAAAAAGAAATATTAAAAAAATATATAGATATGTTTTGGACTAATTTTATTTACTGAATGGCTACATTTAAGAATAAAAACTCTCTCGCGGTGTTTTGCAATCATCCAGAAGGTGATGTTTGTTATTCGTGGCAAGTTAGCTACTTGGCCAGCGGCTGCTCAAATCTAACCAATTTGTTACGTCACTTCCGTCTACGCAGATTTCTGCTAACGCCGTTTTGCCCTTCCCCGCAAAAACCCATCCATTGCTTCGCAATGAATGAGTTAAAAAGGAAACAACAAGATGACTGTAAAAACTGACCAAGTGTATTTCTAACAAGAGCAATACAGTGGACACAATACGGTCTTTTCACTTTTTGAGAATTTCTGACAATCCCTACATACCTTACTTACAGCAGCTCAATCAATCACTGTACCTCTGTGACAAATAAAAGTTAAAAACAAGCACAGTCTTCTTTAACACACTGCAGAATATGTCATTAAAACTAAAACAAAAAACATACCTTCCAAACTAAAAACTCAGAAAATAACCGCTCCTTATATTAAAGCGATAAGGAGTATACTTTGCATTCCAACACGAAATGGTTAATTTGTTCTATAAACAGATCCTCATTGAACACAAATAACTTTAAAACGTAACAAAAGCAAAAAAGACGACTGTTTTCAAAAACTAATGAAGTGTATTTCTAACAAGAACAATACGATCGATACAATACAGGTCATTTCTGACAATCACTAACAAGCCTAATTTACAGCAGCTCCATCCGTCAATGGATGTGTCGAAAACAAGAAGCCAAAAACGAAGGCCGGAGACGTAAGACCCACTGGTCTAAAATGAAACCGCTATGGTCTAAATCGAAGACCGACTGGTCTAAAACGAAGACTCTATGGTCTAAAACCCTCCTCTAAAACGAAGACCATATAATCTAATACGAACACCAGCTGGCCACGAAGACCCTATGGTCTAAAACGAACACTCACTGGTCTAAAATGTCATTTAACCACGGCACAAACTTCATAGTTACTTTATTTCGGTCGCTGCAACACGTGCCAAATTGCGTAACCCAATTGGACTCCAAACTTCAACAGCAAAGAAAAATAAATAAGCTACACTGAAGATCTTAGTATATTTTGTTGTCCACAATACTCTATTTTTCAAATACATATGACAAAATTACCCTAACGTGCATCATTACTTTAATGCACTGTCCTTGTAATATGTAAAGCCGCAAAAATCAACAGTGCGTAACTCGCAAATTATTCACCACGTAATACAAGACGTTGATTTTGCAATGGCCTACGTAGCTGGCGGTATTGTAAGCGCAAGCCAAAAAAGTTTTGGGGCGAAAACAATTACAACCGAGCGGCGAAGCCGCGACAAGGATGCGAATGAGACTTTGCTGTTGAATTCGCTGTTGAATTCTGGCGGCTCCGCCGCCAAAACTTAATTTCACGCGCGCCTACAATACCCTCCGACAATACCGACAAATACAGAGGCTAATTTTGCCGGGAAAATAACACTCTCAAAAAAGGAAAAAAGAACATCCAAGGCTCTAAAACCAAAACCCACTGCTCTAACGCCTCTTTTTCTTCAGGAAAAAAGCCATAAATTGAGCTAAATTGTTCTCACTTTCGTAACGTTTAAATTGAAGTGCAATCTGAAATTGACAGCTACTTTAGGCCTTTAGTTCGGACCAGTCGGTCTTCGTTTTTATAACCGATCCTTAAAGCGATAAGAGGTATCCTTTGTATTCCGGCACAAAATGCTTAATTTTTTACAAAAACAGATCCTGATTGAACCGAAATTCGCATGGTAACTTTTAATCAAAAAAAGGATACAACAAGTAAATTTCACTCTTTATTATTGCGTATGTCTTGAAGTCTATCTCTAAGGGATTTTGGCCAATTTTTTGACCAATAAACATTTATGAAGATAAGAGCTGACAAATGGCCTAAAATTAGCTAAACATTACATCATCCGGTGATGACATTTGACAGTGACTGCGGGTCTGCTCACCGACAGAACTAAAAAAAACAGACTCGCAGACAAAACTAAAAAAACAGACGTGATACATTCTTCACCTCATTGAATATTCCCTTCGATAGTGAACGTATTAACAATGATTTAATAATAAATAGAGAAGTAAAAACAAGCCATATTATCTCCCGAAGTTTCGGCGACTTCATGATGCCATTATCAAGGGTACAAATAAGAATAAAACTAGGAATACCTTCCGGTAGAGTGCCAACGAGTAAACTGGCGCTGTTGTGCGCCGAGAGAAAATTAATAAATAAACAGAGTACAGACAATTTTTTAAAATGAAACATTGTTTGAAAAAGCAGTGCAAAACTCACATAAGTAAGTAAAGTAAGTAAGTAAGTTTATTAACGTGACCAAACACTTAGCTACCCAG
>JAEMPF020013948.1:0-5000 GCA_022496165.2 Catalaphyllia jardinei | reverse complement strand
CCAATATTAGTTAATCGCTTCCCTTCAATATCATAATTACCATCATCTGTTAAATTGAATCCAACACCTGGTAACCCAGGTAGTCCACGTTTACCAATAACTGATGATGATGAAGGTAAACGTCCGTTTGAATAACTCATTTATATTAATAGATTATATTTTTTCATTGAAATTTTTAGTGGTGAATTTTCGTGGCTTATCGACATATACAAAGGAATAAGGTTCCTTGGTTGCTTTTTCATATGACTCTTTTGAAATACTGTTTTCACGGCAAATTAAACTCTTCTCATTAGCACTTGGAAACTCATAAATGGAGAAGTGAGAACAATTCAGTCTGATGTCTTTTGGAGTTTTATAATAGCTTTGACTTAGATAAATCACGCTGCAATTTTTATGCCGTCCTCGTATAAAATAATCGATTAATGGTTTTTGGTTTTTCTCACATACATAATCATCAAAAATGACGATTTTTTGTGAGTCAGAGTCAAGATCTTGAACTGGAATAATTTCATCATTTCTTGCTTCAATAACATCATAACCAACCTCATCGCTTATCGGTTGAAAGACATCCATGAGATTCTGATACTTGGATTGTTCTAAATTTTTAGCATACAAATAAACTTTATCAAAATATAGCAGATTGTAGATCATATGCATTAATGTGTTTGTTTTCCCTGAACCACTTGGACCGCAAATCAGCATCCGAAAACATTGATGAGGCATGAAATCATATAGTTGTTTAAAGTTTGAGACCACATCGTCTTCAACATCATAATTCGGTATTCTCATTATATTATATTGGTATATTAATTCAACATGGTGTTTAACATAGTGTTCAACATGATGTTCAACATTGTTTTTTATATTTGATTTGTCATTTTTATATAACGTAATAATATAACAAAAATGAGTTTGCTTAAATGGAAAGAACTCGCAAAGAGTAAAACTAAATTAGGGAATAAAATTAATTATGTCCATGATCTAATAACACAACATAAAATCGGTCAGGAGATAAGCCAATCATCATTTGAAAAGGTATTCAAACCAGTGACAAGTACATTAGATGATGTAATTGACAGTAATTTGGTTTAAAAGAAGCCTAAAAATAAAAAAAGACCACCAAAGAAAGGTGAGCCTGGTATTGACTATATGCCTGAAGTTGATCCATATGAAGACATGGATGTAGAAGGTCTGATTAATTTTGGTGATTATGTACCACTACAACAGGAGAAACAAATAGTACCAAAACCTCCAACATATGAAGAATCGTTGGAGGATATTATGGAAGGGAAGAAGGAGATTCATGTCGATCCCCAATATCTTCCGGAGCAGCCACCCGGACCGGATCTGCCACCTGAATACGATGATGATGAAGAAATTGATTATACAATAGATGATGAAGATATAAATGGAGAAACGTTGGATTCTTTAGAACTAACAAACTATGAGAGTGTTGATAAGGTTCTCAATCAGCCGGAAATGACACCCAGAAAAAGCGAAATATATCTAAATAAAATATTAAAGGATGCGGAATTTAAGAGGAATCAGCTTAGAGGTTATAAGTCAGGTGTTACAAAAAGATACAATAAGGGGGAAATGTCGGAAGCTGAGAGGCAGTTTTTAAACAAACGGATAGACAATACAAGAGCTGTATTGAATGGATACATAAAACATTATAATACTAAACTGAAAACAATGAAAGGTTCTGGTATTAAAGGCCGAAGAAGAAAACAGAGAGGTGGGAATGTTATGTTTTTCAACAATCCAAAACAACTTCTCAAGAAATTAGAATTGATCATTGGTGAAACCGTTGCAGGCAACACATCAATTAAGATGAGAAATACAGGAGTTAGTATATTGGACATATTATTGAGAATGTCAACAATCAATAGACCGCAGTATAATAAATTGTATAATCAGTATTTCAAAGTAAAATTGTGTAAAGTTATTATATACATGGATCGCGAGATTGTTTTATCATCATACAGCGTCAAAGATCAAGGAAACAACAGACCTATAATATTGGATAGCAATTCTCAATATGTAGTTGGCTTAAACCGAATCATTAACATGTCATTCACATGGTTTAATGTAAATTCATCATACAACAATCAGCTAATAAAGTACAGCTCTGACAATGGTTCAACATTTCACAACATCACTTTCCCAGCAGGAGTCTGGAACTATACTAATTTTGATACATACATCAAGGACATAACGAAGATTGTCAAAGATGGTGCTAATAATAATGAGTATCCCATCACTCTCGAATTTGATAAAACAAGACATCTGAGAAGTCAGGAGACCTGATAATGAAAAGGCTTAGGAATATGAGAATTGATGATGTAGGACAAAGAGCTAAAATAGTTCCACCACAGCGAGAAGAAAGTACAGATATGATTATTGATAGACTGATATCAGGATCAGGAAGAAGGAGGTAAAATTATGTAATATATTAATATAATGGCTTTCAGAACAAGTGAATATTTGCAAAGACATGAGTTGGTTCGATTTCAACTGAATGATGTTATTAATATCCCAGCTAATGGTCAACACCAACAAAAAAATGGGTATAAGTTCACAATCAATGATAGGCCTGCGTTCTATGATTGGTATAATGCTTATTTTGAGGTGTAGTTTCAGTTACAGGTATTGGCTGATGGTACAGGTGTTCCAGATGCAACCCGATCAACAATTATCAATGGAGCTCATTCATTAATTAAGCATTTGACAATAAAGAGTGCTGGTAAGATTGTATACGAAACTGATAATCTTCATAAAGTAACTTTTATTAAGAACCTCTTAGAATACAGTGATGATTTCAGTCGATCGGTGGCTAAAGATAGTTTTTGGTATCTAGATGTAGCAAATTTGGCTGATATGACTGCTGCTGGAAATACAGGATTTGGGGTTAGACGAAATTTGACGAAAAGAATTGGTGAAGGTGGTGGAGCTGAGGCTGCCGCCAAAGATGTCAATGTAATTATACCTCTTAATCGATACGGTTTCTTTGAAGAGTTACATGATAAAATGTTGGTCCCAATGCAACTTCAGTTCGATATACAGTTACAGAATGACGCAGAATTAATATATAAGGCAGCTGCAGCAGCTGCTAGTCGAGTGGTTGTCAATAGATTCTTACTTTGGGTTCCGAGACTATTACCAAAGGACACTTTATACGATAAGTTTATTGAATCCTTTTTGTCTAAGAAATCTTGGACGTATAAAAGAGAATTGAATACATCTTCCAATCCAACACGGAGCAGTGGTTTCTTCCAGATCTCACCAAGTATTGACAATGTTGTTTCCGTCTTTGTTTACCTCCAACGAAATAAAACAAACAATGAAGATACAAAACCTTACCACTTTGAAATTTTTAAACTGAATGCGGCTAATAATAATAGCAGTCTCTCGTCATGTAGATTGGAATATGGAAATGGAGTATTCTATCCAGAAACTGAATAACGAGTACAGAATCAAAAGTGAGGATCTTCAACGATGTGATGTCATATGGAATGAGAAAGAATAATTACAATAGCGGTACCCAACTTAATATGTCTAATTACAACTCTCTTTATTCTCTCATATATTTTGATTTATCCTATCAAGCGGATAAAATAACTAGAGACCCAAAGCAATTGATATTCAGGTATAAACTGAGCGCAAATAGTGCTGCAAATGTCCGTATCCACGCCGTCGTCCTATATGATGAGACTATCGTCATCGACAAGGTGGGAAATGAATTGGTTATAGTGTAAAAAGTCAGTAATAATATATTCCTTATTTCACATATGTTTTATAATCAAAATTATATAACATATATTATATACAAGAAATGACTCAGCTTTTTGCAATAAATGTTAAACTATCAGAAAATCAGAAGAAGAATATTGGTGATGCTTATAGTAAAAGAGAAACAGTCGTCATAAGGCTAAATAATGACTCTCTTCATGGGAATGACACTCTACATGTCCCAGCTACAGTGAAGAAGAGATTGGAGAAGAATCGGAAATTGAATAAAGGTAAGGATATCAAACTTTCCAAGACCAATATCAGAAAACAAGTAGGTGGCATTTTCCTAACCTCAGCTCTAGCTCTCGCACGTGCATTCGGACCAACAATTGCGAAAACCATGGGATTGGCAGCTTTAGCAGGAGCAACCAGTGCAGGCGCACAACAAATTGTTAAGAAGATACCTGGAAAAGGACAAACTGAAGGTTTCCTCTTTCCACAAAACAAAATTGATAAGCTTATTGCAAACAAACACCTACTAACTGTAAAACAGAAGAAAGATATATTGGACGCTCTTCAAACAGGTTCAGGTGTTCACATAAGACCAACAAAAAAACAATCAGGCGGTTTCCTTGGTACTTTACTTGCCAGTATTGGGATTCCAATGGTTTTAAAAGCTTTGACTGGAAGGGGTGCCCCCAAGATTGGATCACCTCCAAAAGGGGGAAGAGGAGCTCCGAGAATGGGTGCATATAGGTCGCCACCGTTTTTTGGCAGTTGGGGTGACAACCAAGTTGGTATGGGGAAGAAAAGACAAACAACAAAAAAAGGAAAGGGTCTACTATTAGGACCAAACAGCCCGTTCAATCAAATTCCACTTCTAGGAGCAATACTGTGAAACCTAAATTCCATAAAAACATCTCATTAAGCAATCATGATCTGCTAAAATGGTGTAGATATCTCAACATCCCAATCAATGATGTTCTATCAAGAGATGGGAAGGTTCCACATAATCATAACCAAGCATTATTTATTTACAATCTTGAACCATCATATATGAGTGGAAGCCATTGGGTAGCTACTTATGTAAAAGATGGTGTGATAAATTATTTTGATAGTTTTGGTATGCCTCCTTTTCAAGAAATGGTAAATCATGCGAAAAGAAAGAATTTAACTCTGCTTCATCAAAATAATCAAATTCAAAATATAAATACAACCAGCAGTTCGTATTGTGTGATCGTCCGGGTGAGAATAGTTCTGAAAAGAAC